>SJYC01024875.1:0-27992 GCA_006408675.1 Madoqua kirkii | reverse complement strand
GTAAAGTCTGACACTGTTTCCAGTGTTTCCCCATCTATTTCCCATGAAGTGATGGGACCAGATACCATGATCTTCGTTTTCTGAATGTTGAGCTTTAAGCCAACTTTTTCACTCTCCTCTTTCACTTTCATCAAGAGGCTTTTTAGCTCCTCTTCACTTTCTGCCATAAGAGTGGTATCATCTGCATATCTGAGGTTATTGATATTTCTCCCAGCAGTCTTGATTCCAGCTTGTGTTTCTTCCAGCCCAGCATTTCTCATGATGTACTCTGCCTAGAAGTTAAATAAGCAGGGTGACAATATATAGCCTTGATGTACTCCTTATGCTATTTGAAACCAGTCTGTTGTTCCATGTCCGGTTCTAACTGTTGCTTCCTGACCTGCATACAGATTTCTCAAGAGGCAGGTCAGGTGGTCTGGTATTCCCATCTCTTGAAGAATGTTCCACAGTTTCTTCTGATCCACACAGTCAAAGGCTTTGGCATAGTCAATAAAGCAGAAATAGATGTTTTTCTGGAACTCTCTTGCTTTTTCCATGAATTGACCTTACAACCCACTAAAAGGTCTCAGCTCAGCTCAGTTTTTGATAAACACTGTTCTAGGTGACAGCATTACTCATAAGCCATCATAGCTGCACATGGAACAAAGAGGAATACTTTCTTACAACAGTGTGAGTAAATATTTCCCTTTGAAAGATTACATGTGTATGTCACATTCCATAAGTGAACAGAAAAGAATTGGGACTATTGGTTTTCTTGGGTTAAAAAAAATTTTTTTTAATATGCATAAAGGGAGCCACAGATCTGTCAAAAATTTTCAAACCATGTTCAAAGCTCTCTTTCTCCATGAGTCCTTTCCAGACTAAACTCATAGAGCTCTGATCCTCTCAGCACTGTTGTACATTTTTGTAGTCACTAATCCTAAACCTCATGAGAAATGCTGGACTGGAAGAAACACAAGCTGGAATCAAGATTGCTGGGAGAAATACCAATCACCTCAGATATGCAGATGATACCACTCTTATGGCAGAAAGTGAAGAGGAGCTAAAAAGCCTCTTGATGAAAGTGAAAGAGGAGAGTGAAAAAGTTGGCTTAAAGCTCAACATTCAGAAAACGAAGATCATGGTATCTGGTCCCATCACTTCATGGGAAATAGATGGGGAAACACTGGAAACAGTGTCAGACTTTACTTTTTGGGGGGGTCCAAAATCACTGTAGATGGTGACTGCATTCATGAAATTAAAAGACGCTTACTCCTTAGAAGAAAAGTTATGACCAACCTAGATAGTATATTCAAAAGCAGAAACATCACTTTGCCAACTAAGGTCCGTCTAGTCAAGGCTATGGTTTTTCCTGTGGTCATGTATGGATGTGAGAGTTGGACTGTGAAGAAGGCTGAGTGCCAAAGAATTGATGCTTTTGAACTGTGGTGTTGGAGAAGACTCTTGAGAGTCCCTTGGACTGCAAGGAGATCCAACCAGTCCATTCTGAAGGAGATCAGCCCTGGGATTTCTTTGGAAGGAATGATGCTAAAGCTGAAACTCCAGTACTTTGGCCACCTCATGATGGACTGTGAAGAAGGCTGAGTGCCAAAGAATTGACGCTTTTGAACTGTGGTGTTGGAGAAGACTCTTGAGAGTCCCTTGGACTGCAAGGAGATCCAACCAGTCCATTCTGAAGGAGATCAGCCCTGGGATTTCTTTGGAAGGAATGATGCTAAAGCTGAAACTCCAGTACTTTGGCCACCTCGTGAGAAGAGTTGAGTCATTGGAAAAGACTCTGATGCTGGGACGGATTGGGGGCAGGAGGAGAAGGGGACAATAGAGGATGAGATGGCTGGATGACATCACCGACTTGATGGATGTGAGTCTGAGTGAATTCCGGGAGTTGGTGCTGGACAAGGAGGCCTGGCGTGCTGTGATTTATGGGGTCGCAAAGAGTCAGACATGACTGAGTGACTGAACTGAACTGAACTGAATCCTAAACCTCATCTTTATCCCCTTCCTTCTAGGAATTTGCAAAGAAAACAAAATTCCCACTGGGGTTTGGGAGATTCTCACTGTGCTTATCCCCAGCTCTGTGAGAGAGGGCTGGAGGCTCTGATGGATGATGCAGTGTGACATAGTCTCTCTAAAAATACAAATTCTGCATATTTGAGTGCTGAAAATACAATGGCAGCACACCAAAAATGTGCAAATCAAGCTTGCCCAGAATGGAGCACGGGCTTTCTTTGAGGCCGGGGTGGGGGCATCACAGGCACGTAGGATCTGAGCTCCCCAAGCAGACATCAAACCTGTGACCCCTGCAGTGGAAGCAGGGATCCCTGCCCACTGGACTGCCCGGGAAGCCTCGGAACATGGGCTCTTATGTGTATTTATAATTAGGTTGCCAGTGCAGTTAGAGACTTTTCAGGCTCTGGACAGCGCAGACCAAACTTGATTCAACCTCCCACAGTTCTCCACCCAGAATATCCTTCAGAGTTATACACTTTCAGCAAGGATTCCTTGCGAATTGTTTTGCTTTCTCAGCCACCAGAGCTGCAGGAGGTCATGACCAGGGGCAAGGAGCAGAATGCAGAAGCACAAGAAGCAAGAAAGCTTGAAAAGTCCTTGTGCTGGAGAACGGTGCTGCAGAGGAGAGCACAGCCCGAGACAGTGGGCTCTCGCGAAGATCGCACAGCATGGCCCTCAGGCCTGATCGGCCTCCTTTCCCGGCTTGAACTGTGCTTTCCAAAAGTGATTTCAATTTCCTCCTTCTCCGAGAGGCGGCAGCAGAAAGGAGGGAGCCAGCAAGGCAGAGGCCTGGTGCTTTTCTCAGTGGCTGCCGGAGCTGTGCTCTGACACCCCAGCTGATGGGAAATGGCTCCTAATTAAATCACTTCATTAAAAAGAAGACACCATTTTCCATCTGAATGCACCGCAGTTCTCATCCTGAGTAATTTGTTGTCCTAATAAGCTGGAGAGGTTGAATTCCGAGGTTGCAGCTGCCGATGGTCCATAGAAACAGGGTCCGTGCTCTAGCAGTGCCCTTGCCCCTTGGAGGGTAACGAGGAAGCCTGACAAATGGCTATTCCTTGTAATAATTCTGTTCACTGGAGACCTTGGGGCTGAGATTCATGCTTCCCAGCCCATAAGTTTAGAACGACTCTATGCCACTGAGCCAAAACAAAGCCAAGCTAGAAGAAAAACCTGCATGCCATCTGTTAACCGAGAAAGAAGCAGCAGCGGACCCCTGTTTTCTACAGATCTTGCTGGGATGGGGGAAGGGGGCACTCCTTCAGCTGTGTTTGAACAGAAATGTGGATAACCTCCCTCTTCATTCTGTGGTCTTGGGACAACTGGACAGGCAATGCCACCCAGCGCGAGGCTGCGGACCCTAAAGTTAGACCAGGTGTCGGTTCCAACACTTCCCAGCTCTGTGACCTTGCTGCAATCTCTTTAAACCTCGTTTTCCTTGCCTGTCAACAGATGATAATAATACCTACCTCTTGGGGTGGTAGTGAAGAGTAAAGAAGATTATTAGACTGCGTGGTATCTGGCAATAGAAAACTCATTAAATGGTAGACAGAGGCCATTTTCTCCATTTCACAGATGAGGAAATGGAAGAGCAGAGAAATTAAAGAACAGAAAAATTTTATGACCAAGGTCATAAAACTAGAGAGTGCTCAGATCAGGATTCTACTTGACTCTAAATCCAGCATCATGGTTTCGTTCTTGGTGCCTATCGAGGTGAACATTTAAAGGCATATACTTTCATTGGCTGTGAACTGAGCAGACCTATTCTTATATACCTGTCTAGAGAAGACCCATCACAGACCATACAGATTATACTTCGAGAGGTGTATCTTAGCAAAGACAATGGCAACTCCCTTTGGTTCTTAGGCCCAGCTTGCTCCAGGATTCCCTTGTGCAGAGTGCCTGAGCCCATTTCTCTCTGAATGCCGGAGTATTTGCCTCTTGGGTGCCCTGTATCCAGAGTCTGCTGCTTCACTTCTTTCTCTAGCATCCAAAATGATTTCTCTTCTTAGTTCCCAAGATCCAAAAGAAAGTTGGTGGTCCTGGCTCTCTGCCTCCGTACCTCCACTTCTCTCTCAAGTTTCCCTTTCAGTTCAGCTTCAGTGGAAAATTCCACTGCGGCCTTCTATGGATGAATGCAGACTCTTTAATTACATTGAATTTACAGAGATCAATTTTTATAACCCTAACAGGGTTAGTTCCTGAGTTCCTGTGCTTGTTAGGTAATAATGGATCCATTCCTCTGGGTCCAGGGGCCCCTCAGGGAGGCTAACTGACAGTGGCCAGTCATCTGTCATGAGTCATTTCTATCGTGCTGGAAAAGAGAAATTTATGGCTTTGATCAATATCTATCCTTAGGGCTCGGCACTTCCTGGCTCCATTCTCTTGCTGGCACTCTGAAGCAGCTGCAGTTTTTTTCCTTGTCTATTAGAAGAGACGCCTCCTCGCTATAGTTTCTCTGAGGGCCTTGACCACAGAAGAAATAATTTGGGCTCTGTTAGTTTTCTTTCTCCCTCCTGGGTTTCTTGCCTTCCTCTCTTTCCTTCCTTCTTTTTCTCCTTCTCTTCACTTTTCTTGCTCTCCTACCCTCTGCCTTTCTCTTCCTATCATCTTTCTCTGTGTTTATCTATTCTTTTCAATTCAATAAATGTTGATTAATTCCCAATCATTTGAGCTAGATAACTGAGCACCCCAAAATGAGATGGCTTCTGTCCTCAAGAAAACCCACAGCTCTCAATCTAGTAGAAACTTTTCCTATATTGCCTTCCTTTTCCCAATTTACAAAAAGGACTGAACCAGTCTAGATATTATTTAGGGTCAGCAAAGATGATCACAAAATGTCAGAAACACTTTGAGAGCTATGTGTGAATTAGTCATTCACACACGAGTATGAATTAATTCAATAAAATTGCTTTCTTTCTCATACTTAGTTAAGCAGCTGCCCTATAAGAATAAAGATTCTGGTTGGAGAAGGAGGAGTGGGGAATTTGGGATTATAAAATAATTTTGGAGGTTAGCAGCTTCAGGAAAGCACTTCAAATAGTATAAAGACACTGTTTATTAAGATAGACATTTGTTTCAACCCAAGGCTTGTCAAACATTGCTGTGAACTATTGTTATGATTTGAACCAGGACGGAATCCGAGAATCTGGAGGGCTTATAATTTTTATTTCTTTGACTGTAAAAATGGTTGACTCTCAGTAACAGTCAAGGGAACTTGTTTACTGAAGATCTCCCCCACTAAACTGTAAGCTCCGTGAGATGAGGATGTCATCTGTCTTAGTCATAACTATGTCCCCTTGGCCTAGAACAACCTGGTCTACAAATAGTAAGTGTCCGCTGGGCGCTAGTTAGATGAATGAACGCGTGGGTGGAGTAACTGTGGCGCTCGCATGCTCGGTCTTGTCCGACTCTTTGCGAACTCACAGACTACAGCCCCCCAGGCTCCCCTGTCCATGGGCTCTGAGTGGAGCCGCAGTAGCATACAAACTGCTACGGAATACAGGGTGGAGGAAACTACATCGGGCTGAAGGCTTGTTTTGGAAAGAGCTTCATGGAGAAGATTTTTCAGTGAAGAGATAGGGGGCTAGACACCTGATGTTCAAGGACAATCCAAGAAGAAAATAACTTTGCTGAGCACCAACAAGGGACACAGTCATTTGGGACAGTAACCCTTAGAAGAACAAACACACCAGTAATTAGTTCCTTCTTGAATACAATGGGAAGTACAATCAGGTGTGCTGGTGTGGACTGGTGGTATGCTTTTACCGTCCCCGGACCAGCCTGGGAATCGTCTGGAAAACAGAGGTAGCTTCGGGCCAAGAAAGGGCTGCTGAGAAGGCTGCCTGGGAGCCTGCAGGGTTGCTCATGCTCCCCGAGGCGAGGCTCAGTCGACCACTGGAATTCTTCCAGGACCTGATGGGTGGTTTCTGTCTCAAGGGTTGTCATGCTTGAACCCAGCAGTCCTTCTCAAATTTGTTCTATGGGATGTGCTACCAAAATGAATGATGGGGGGACCATGCAGTCTCCTTTCGGAGAAGTCTTCCCAACCCAGGCAGGTGTGGGTGTGGGGATGATTCAGCCCCAAGGCAGAGAGAAGACCAGATGTCCTTCAGGGAGCCCATTCAACCTGAAAATCCAGGATTACCTTGTGCAACTAGCTGCATACTGAAGACCTGTTTTTCAGCCCCCTGAGGGATGGCACGTATGGTTAACTCAACTCTTTCATCTTCTGCGGATCATCAATCCCCACCCCCCAGCCCAAGCCTGGAGATTATTCATTCCTTCCTGGTGTCCTTTCCCCCGCCCCTTTGTCTCAGAAATAATGAGATGTCGTGAGTCTGCCATCCGTCACTGTATCAGCAGCAAGTGGTGACTTCTTATTAGTGGGATACCTCAGGAACAGCAGGAGGGACCGTGGTAACACCGACTGCTCCCCCTGGCAACCTTGTCATCCCTCAGCGACGGGCGTTCTGTCTGTGTCAACAAGAATCTGTCTGGGGATTATTCATGTGGCTGGACATAATGAATTCAGCTGTTTGCTAGTGCAGCAAATGGGTTTTTGCCAGTGATATTAGGATCAAGCTGAGTAACAGGATGTGTCCATACCAGAGGAATGTCCATTTATTAGCTTCTGTGAGAACACACACATTAAGACAAATCACGTTTTGCATGGCTCTGGAGCTGAGGGAATGGCTTGTTAAAAATTTCCACTCAAGCAACCTCGAGCTAAGGACTTGTATTCCAAAGAGCTGGACCTATTTCACCAAAAGTATTTACTTGAGAAGTAGAAAAATCCCACAGGCTCAATGAGCAAAAATGACTTTGCCTTATATAAAAATCTCTGTGGGAAATTTAGCCTTAGTGAAGGAGAAACGCTGGAGGTCTACAGAGAAGGCAAATGGCTGATACACGCTGTCTTTCAACATAATGTCAATTGGGTTTTTTTTTTAATTGGCAACAGGAGATTGACTTAATGGCCTCTGAGGTTATGCTGGGAACAAGAACAGTCTTCTGTCATTGGAAGAAGTAGCTACTTACTTGATTTCAGAGACTGGGGGTGGTGTCCCTGGTCCTCCTCAGAAGCCTCTCTTCTGCTCAAGTGATGAGTAAGATCCCACATTTCAGATTTGTTCCTTGGCTGGAGATTTGCCTTTGCCCAGTGCAAGGTATCACCAGGAAGTGTCACCCATTAAGCCTCTTAGAATTGCTCAGTGCCAGTCCACAAGGTTGTATATGGCAGCTCTGTGAAGCGCTTATCAGCATGAGAGATTTGAGACTTTCTCACAAATGAGTTTGGATGGAGGCTCTGGGACCCAGTGAAAATAGAATATAGATGTAGAGTTAGGATGAGTGTGGTTTCAGAAAGTCAAGAAAAAGTGGGTTTGAAGACAGTATTGCCTAGTTCATAGTCTGACAACGGAAAATTTAGTAAGTAAAAGTTCCAGTCCTTGTCATTAAGGAGCTTACAAACCTGGGGCACTTTGAATAGTACATCTCAAGCAGCCCAGACAGTGGGTCTCCACAAAACCAAGTTAACAGGCTTCGGAGTGTCTTCATGGTATATTTTCTTCTATTTGGGAAGGAAAAACAAAAAGCATACACGAAGGCGAAGATTGTGAGGTGAGACAAGCCCGCCTCTTCTTCCTCAACACAGAGGACCCGAAGTGACCTTGTTGAGTGACTGGCCATTCCTCTGTGGGCCTTTCAAGCCATGTCTGCCAGAGAACAAAGTCCCTTTGGCACCAACTTGGCGTTCATAGCGGTCAGCTTCTCGTGATCTGGCGACATTATCCATGTTCCCTGGAAGACCATAAGGCCGTTCAGCTCAGGCCACCAGGTCAGGAAACACGGAGGTCTCCCGCCAGGCAAGCACTCTCTCAGCGCAGCTCCGGGGCCTTGCGTCCCCTTCCTTCATCTCCCAGCAGCCCCTCCACGCGACACCAGCTGTCCTTCATACCGAGTCTCCTCAGGCCTCTTTCCTCCTCAGGACGAATTTCGGAGGTTATTTCCTCATTAACTACACTCTTCCTTGCTATCCTCAAGGGCAAGCAGAGGGCCCTTTTGTTTGTTTTTATCCGGTTGCCACCAGGAAGAAAGAGCTCAGCACGGCGTGAGCAGAGGGTTCCGGGGCTGCGTGAGCTCCTCCAGGCGCTGTCCTCCCTCAGCGCTCAGCCCTCGGCCCCTTTCTGCCTCAGATCTGGATAATCACGCACTCTGACTTCTGCCGTCTTAAGGCTGAAACCTTCCAAGTCTTCGCCTCTGGTCTCAGCTCTTGCTCCGAGCTAGAAATCCTCACCTCCAGTGGCAGATTCAACAGTCTTAGTTCAGAGTTCTCCACGCAAGACCCACTCAGCGTGTGCAAATCACAGGGCAGTAAGACTCTTCTGTTCTCCCACCTGAATTAATTGTACTGGCTCCAGCATCCACCCAGTCACTTTAAACGCCAAACCTGGAAACCTTTTCGGGCAGTTTCTTCTGCTTCATCCCCATGCCCTCCCCCCACCCCCGTGTGTGTGTGTGTGTGTGTGTGTGTGTGTGTGTGTGTGTGTGTGTGTGTGTGTGTATGTGTGTGTGTGGTGTGTGTCCTGTCTGACTCTTTGCAACCCCATGGACTGTAGCCTGCCAGGCTCCCCTGTCCATGGAATTTTCCAGCCAAGAAAACTGGAGTGAATTGCCATTTCCTACTCCAGGGGATCTTCTGAACCAGGGATCGAACCCGCATCTCCTGTGTCTGCTGCATTGGCAGGCGGATTCTTTTACCGCTAGTGCACCCTAGGAAACCTGAGTAAAGGAATAAGTACAAGTAAAGATATCTGATTTAGAACAGTGCCTGGTGGAGAGAAAGTGTTCAGTAAATGTTAGCTATTGATGTTGTTAGTAGTAGCAGTGGAATTCCATGCTGCCGCTGCTGCTAAGTCGCTTCCCTCGTGTCCGACTCTGTGCGGCCCCACAGACAGCAGCCCACCAGGCTCCACCATCTCTGGGATTCTCCAGGCAAGAACCCTGTAGTGGGTTGCCATTTCCTTCTCCAGTGCATGCATGCATGCTAAGTAGCTTCAGTTGTGTCCGACTCCGTGTGACCCTATGGACAGCAGCCCACCAGGCTCCTCCGTCCATTGGATTCTCTAGGCAAGAATACTGGAATGGGTCGCCATTTCCTTCCAGGTGGAATTCCATTTTCCCTATCAAATCATAGGAAGAGTTTTTACCCTTGTAACTACTGGAGAGATTAGGGGAATGGCTGTGTGACTCAGCCCTCGTGTTTATGTTCTCATTCATGGCAGGAACTGATCGACAGATACAGCAGCACAAATGGAAACACCAGCCCCTCCCTCCTCACTCGCCCTGCTGTATCAGATACGGAGGAATTCTTAGCCCAGTAGATCTAGTGTTGGGTACAAGTACCTTGTGCCTCTGTTTAAACTTACCGCACCAGAGCCTCCCACAGTTCAGCCAGCGGCCAGGTACTCCAAATCACTTCACGGCCCTCCATCTCCAGGGGCTAGAATTCACGAAGCGTATCCACCTCTACAACCCTCTGTGACTTCCACCGTGCCCCCCTGAGGTTTTCACCCCCCCACCCCCAGACAGGATCTGTCACATGCCTCTGGAAATGCATTCGTCGCTGCCATTTGGAGGCACGCTAAGAAAGCACCTTTTTAAAAAATCTAAACTACCACATGCGATGGTTTCGTAAAGACACAACCCAAGGGAGAGACCCTCCATGGGTAAGCTTAACTCACACCCCTGAACAAGGGAAACACCTAGGGATCTAGCCTGGCTTTATGAGAAGAGTCACATTTTTCAACTGGAGAGGAAGGCTCTTAAAAAGGGAAAAAGGGAGCGGAGGAAACTAATGAGACATCCCTTTCCTCACAGATGATGTGGGCGCCCCGCCTGGGCTGCAGTGGCTATAGCGTCGTTTACATTCAGTGACAACCAAACGCCTTGGAGACAAGGCAACAATTATGAGACCTGAGAAGCAATGAAAGGAAACCCAATAGCAGCCAAGTAGCACTACCATCTATTAGCAAATTATTACAGGCCGAGGCAGGCTTTAATGAGATTTTAACAAAAGAAATCTAGTCACGTTCCTCTGGGGCAAAGCGATTTTATTATGATGTGAATGATTAAGCGGGGAAGAGGCCCTCCCCGGGAGCTTCAATAAAGAGGAACATGGGAGCCCTGCATCCTGCTTCTCCAAGGCCTCTGACTCCCACTCCAGAGGAAAAACTCGCGGAGAAAAGGGCTCATATAACACTCTTCTGTAAGAAGTTTCATTTTGGCACCTGGCCTGGTGAGCCGCGAGAGTCTTCAGGAAAATTGTTTAAGACCTTTGTGTTGATATCCAATAAGTCATCCCACTTATGGTTATCCTAATGAGCATCACCAAATTCTCAAGAGATTCTTGAATCAGAGGGTACCAGGCAGCATTAATTTGGAAGAACAATGAGGCTGGAGAGAGTCAGGACCTGCCTGTCTGTGACCTTGTAAAGCCACTGGGGCGTTCAGAGGAGCAGGCGATACGCCTGTAATGGTTTAAGAGGAGACAGAGAAAATAGGCTGCACGGAGTAGGTCACAGGGAAGGAAGCAAACATTAATTCGAAGAAGTCCGTGTGCGCTCTGCTCTGATGAGCGGGACCACTTGCATGCAATGGATTTTTCTCTTTTTACTTCTCATAGTCCTGTCATTTATCCTCTAAATGAAAACAGGTAGGCAATCAACAGGATCAGGGGGAGGTGTAACTATTGCACAGTAATATTTCTATAACTCAGGAATTTGAAATGTGCCTCTGGCGCCGTATTGAAGGAAACTGAGGAACACTGATCTAACAGTGTCTGGGCTGATGAGAGTGTAGCTCTCACGGACGGGATTCCAGACCAGGCGAGGATGATGAAGGAAGGGTGAGTCAGTGGTCTCCCTCTGACCGAGACTTTTAGCTCCACCAAACCTCAGTCAGGGTCCTGGACCTTCTCCCTGCGCCTGTCTGTGCTTGTCGTTGTTGTTTAGTTGCTAAGTCATGCCAGACTCTTTTGTGACTATATGGACTATAAGCCCATGGGATTTCGCAGGCAAGAATACTGGAGTGGGTTGCCATTTCCTTTTTCCAGGGGATCTTCCCAACTCGGGGATCGAAGCCATCTCTCTGACCCAGGGGTCGAACCCACCTCTCCTGGGCTGGCAGGAGGATTCTGTACTACTGAGCCACCAGGAAAGCCCAGGCTCGTCTCTGCACTTTCTTCTAAAATTCAGTTTTACCAAGAACCCCTGGCCTTTAATATCTGATCACCTTTGATATCTGATGCTGGCGAGGGGTGGGTGGTGTTTCCCAGCTTTCACAGGTGATAGCTGATCACGTAACTTGTCTTCAGCAAGAATCCTGTTAGGTCATCTTAGCAGAATCTCCTGACCCCTACTGTTTGCTCTTGGTAATTTCCCATCCACTGACCCCCCACGGTGCTCCTCAGCTATAAATCCCCTCTTGTCCGTGCTGCATTTGAAAGGCTGCCCATTTCTCTACCAAGGTCTCTTTTCTCACTTTGCAATAATCCTGAGTAGAATCTATTTTGACTACTATCTAGGGGCTTCCCTGGTGGCTCAGATGGTAAGTAATCTGCCTGCAATGCCGGAGACCTGGGTTCGATCCCTGGGTTGGGAAGATCACAGAGCATGGCAGTCCACTCTAGTATTCTTGCCTGGAGCATCCCCATGGACAGAGGGGCTTGGCACGGGATCTTAAAGAGCAGTACATGACTGAGCGACTAAAAACAGCCCAACACAGGGGCTTCAAGCAGTAAAGAATCTGCCTGCCAATGCAGGAGACATGGGTTCTATCCCTGGGTCGGGAAGATCCCCTGGAAAAGGAAATGGCAACCCATGGATAGATGAGCTTGGTGAGCTACAGTCCATGGGAGTCACAAAAGAGTGTGACATGACTGAGCGACTCAACACAAACAAAGTACTATCTAGCCCTGGTCTTCCTGGCAGAGCCTGACAATGAGTCAGGGAGACAGATCCCTGGGCAGCTGGGGTTCCGTGTAAGGTTATGTCACCTTTTGTGGCCGAACAGCAGCCTGAATAGCTGTGGAGGAGGCCGGTGATACTCCCCTTGGGACCAATGGCGGACACTAGCTGCTAAAATATTTAGTATCTGATAATATAGGATAAATGAGTGAGGAGTAGAGGAGCACTTTCTTTAACGACTCACACTGTAGGAAAGAGATTTAATAGAACTGAGGATGAACTCACAGTGACATGGAAGATGAATCTCAGGAACATACATCTTTGGGATAGATAGCTCATTTTGTTAGAATCTCATGCTATTATTACTGTTCACTAACATTTATTAAGCACTTCCTCAATGTCAGGAGCCGTTTTAAGTGTTCAACACATGTTAATTCAGTTCTTGGCATACTATCTGTGATGATGAACCAGTATTTTTTTTTTAATTTCCTACCTGTTATGGACAGACAGTTTTGTAAAATATAAATATATTATTAGAAAAGTGAAATTTTTAATAAAAATTGCAAAATGAAGCTTTTTTTAACTGCTAGATTTAACAGAGATAAAATTACTCTGGCAAATTGCTATCAAAGTTTCTCAGTTCTTACTCTTCATTTCTATACTTATCTTCCTATGTACCAGTAACTGGCACCCACGTAAGGATCATATGTTAAAGAGCAGATATGCTAAAGAGGTTTTATTATCTCGTTTAACCCTCGTGAAAAATCCTATGATGTAGTTAATATTTCTATCTACAGATGAGGAAACTGAGGCACAAAGCAAATGTCTTACTAATGAGGCTGAATTAGATCCTTTAGTATTTGCAAAGAGGAATTAAATAGCTTTGCGGAGAGGAAAATCTCTATTTTATGACCACGGAAGCGTAGCCCACCTAGTCACTGTAAAATTAAAAGTAGCTTAAGAAAAGCAAGCCTTAGTGAGAAAATATAAATGGCGTTTCATAATCTAGGCCTCTGTTAGGAAACCATTAAAGGAAGAGGCCAAGCTTCTTAAGAGTCTCATTTTTGCTATATTGAGCAACACGGTGACATGTTTAAGAGTGTGGTTTAGGAACTAGGCTGGATTTGTCTCCTGGCTTGGCTACCTATTTCCTGTGTGAATTAGTTAGTTCCTACCTGAAAGGATGGTTGGGAAGAATAGCTGTGTTAATATATGTAAACCATTTTGAAAAATGCCTAGCACATACTAAGTGCTCAATAAAGGTTAGTTCTTATTTTCACATTTGAAAAACAATCCATCCCAAAAATTTCAGATTCTCCTATGCCTCCATCTACAGTGGCTGGACTTTTGACTGAATAAGCCAATCTTCCCTGCCTTGAAAAGAGCCACAGGTGGAACTCAGCCAGCCTGCAGGGGCCACTCCAGACCTAGGGTACAGAGTGGAATTTCTCACCCGTTCCACTGCTGACATCTGGGGGGAAGCGAGTGTGCATTGTAGGAGAGCAGCATTCCTGGCCTTGGCCCATGAGGGGCCAGGATCCCCCCCTTCCCGTGGATGACAAACAAAAATGTCTTCAATCCTTGCCAGGAGTCCCCCGAGAGGAAAATGGTCCCCAGTTGAGAACCACTGTTAGAGAAGAAAGAGAATATTAATATTAGTCCCTTATATTTTTTTAGCGTTTCAGTTTAAAAAGACTTCTGCATGTTTTAACTCAGTTGAGAAAAAGAGGGAAAGGATTAGAAAGATTAGAAGAGGAAATAAGAGGGGAAATAAAAAAACAGAAAGAAGGGAGGGAGACAGGGGAAGGAGTGAATGCAAAGAGTCTGAAGAGATGAAGAAAGGGAGACGTTCAACTAACAAAGGAGTTATGAACAGGTGTGGACCTTTTCTTTGGTGTGCAGTTGCCTCACACGCTGTGTTGGTTTCTGCTGTCTTGAACAGGGAGGCCTGGCGTGCTGCGATCCATGGGGTCGCAAAGAGTCGGACACGACTGAGCGACTGAACTGAACTGAACTGAATGAAGTGCGTCAGCTCTAAGTATAACACATATCCCTGCCTCTTGGATCTCCTTCCCACCTGCACACCCACCCACGCATCCAGGCAGTCACGCAGCGCAGAGCCCAGCTCCCTGTGCTATGTAGCAGCTTCCCACCTGCCATCTCTTACACGTGGCCATGTCCATAGTGAAACTCTAGTCACTCAGTTGTGTCTGACTCTTTGCCACTCTATGGACTGTAGCCCACCAGGCTCCTCTGTCTGTGGGATTCTCCAGGCAAGAATACTGGAGTGGACTGTCATTCCCTTCTCCAGGGGATCTTCCTGACCCAGGGATCAAACCTGGGTCTCCTTCATTGCAGGCAGATTCTTTACAGTCTGAGCCTCCAGGGAAGCCCCATAGTGTATATATGTTAATCCTAATTTCCCAATTCATCTTACCCTCCCTTCCCCGCTTGTATCCACATGCCCGTTCTCTATGTCTAGGTCTTTGTCTCTGCCCTGCCAACAGTACAGATGAGCCCGTTTGCAGGTATGTGCTCTTATGCAATCTCCCACTAGTGCATGTGCCCCGGCACGTCCTGCTAGCACTCCAAGTTCAACATGTTCAAATCTGAAGACGCAGCAGGTCCCCCGCAGACATGAGCCTTTTTTGTTGCTGAAGTTTCTGTCACTGACCTCACCATTCGCCCAGTCACCCAGGTCTGGAAATGCGTGTCTTCTTAAAAGGGTACCTCCTTCCAACCCTCCCCACTCTAACACCTAGTTAGTTCTAAGGTTTGCTGATTCTGCATGTTACCTCCCTCAGGGTCAGGGGCTTCCCTTGTAGCTCAGTCAGTGAAGAATCTGCCTACTATGCAGAGAGCCAGGTCCAATCCGTGGGTCAGGAAGATCCCCTGGATAAGGAAGTGGCAACCCACTCCAGTATTCTTGCTTGGAGAATCGCATAGACAGAGAATTCTGGTGGGCTACAGTCCATGGAGTCGCAAGAGTTAGACAGGACTGAGCGACTAAACCTGAGGGTCAGAGCCATACTTCCTCCTGATGTAGTAAGAGCAGAAAGAGCAGAAAGAGAAGAGAGCAGAGAGAATCTTCGAAAGAATCTTTGACCTAGTCCATCACTCATTTACTTCATGGATGAGGAAACTGAAGCCCCTGGAGCTCTAGGCCATGACCTTGGGGAGGTCTAGGGCATGACCTGGGACAGATCACTCTGAGTCTAGTTTCCTTGAGTGTGAACCAGGGATAACACCATGCACCTCACGGGGCTGCTGTGTCCAGACCTATCACTCTGTATACCTTGTCTCATGTCAGTTACAGGTTGGAACCCGGCGCTCTTCCTCCTCAGTCTACCCCCGAATCATGGTCCTGTCTACTTGACTCCATCATCCTGTCCCCCTGACGCTGCCCCATTCATGCCCAGCCCTTGAGACTGCCCACCGAGTGCACTGTGAGAACCTCCTAGCTGGACTTTTGGCTCTAGGCTCTCCCTGGGACGTTCATCCTACACATCGCTGTCAGGCTGATGTCCTGTAACAGCATTAGGATCAAATAGCTCTTGTTTTTAAAAATCTTTCACCAGTTTCCCGTCACCAAATTGAAGTTTCCTTGCCAGGAGTCCCCCGAGAGGAAAATGGTCCCCAGTTGAGAACCACTGTTAGAGAAGAAAGAGAATATTAATATTAGTCCCTTATATTTTTGTAGCGTTTCAGTTTAAAAAGACTTCTGCATGTTTTAACTCAGTTGAGAAAAAGAGGGAAAGGATTAGAAAGATTAGAAGAGGAAATAAGAGGGGAAATAAAAAAACAGAAAGAAGGGAGGGAGACAGGGGAAGGAGTGAATGCAAAGAGTCTGAAGAGATGAAGAAAGGGAGACGTTCAACTAACAAAGGAGTTATGAACAGGTGTGGACCTTTTCTTTGGTGTGCAGTTGCCTCACACGCTGTGTTGGTTTCTGCTGTCTTGAACAGGGAGGCCTGGCGTGCTGCGATCCATGGGGTCGCAAAGAGTCGGACACGACTGAGTGACTGAACTGAACTGAACTGAATGAAGTGCGTCAGCTCTAAGTATAACACATATCCCTGCCTCTTGGATCTCCTTCCCACCTGCACACCCACCCACGCATCCAGGCAGTCACGCAGCGCAGAGCCCAGCTCCCTGTGCTATGTAGCAGCTTCCCACCTGCCATCTCTTACACGTGGCCATGTCCATAGTGAAACTCTAGTCACTCAGTTGTGTCTGACTCTTTGCCACTCTATGGACTGTAGCCCACCAGGCTCCTCTGTCTGTGGGATTCTCCAGGCAAGAATACTGGAGTGGACTGTCATTCCCTTCTCCAGGGGATCTTCCTGACCCAGGGATCAAACCTGGGTCTCCTTCATTGCAGGCAGATTCTTTACAGTCTGAGCCTCCAGGGAAGCCCCATAGTGTATATATGTTAATCCTAATTTCCCAATTCATCTTACCCTCCCTTCCCCGCTTGTATCCACATGCCCGTTCTCTACGTCTAGGTCTTTGTCTCTGCCCTGCCAACAGTACAGATGAGCCCGTTTGCAGGTATGTGCTCTTATGCAATCTCCCACTAGTGCATGTGCCCCGGCACGTCCTGCTAGCACTCCAAGTTCAACATGTTCAAATCTGAAGACGCAGCAGGTCCCCCGCAGACATGAGCCTTTTTTGTTGCTGAAGTTTCTGTCACTGACCTCACCATTCGCCCAGTCACCCAGGTCTGGAAATGCGTGTCTTCTTAAAAGGGTACCTCCTTCCAACCCTCCCCACTCTAACACCTAGTTAGTTCTAAGGTTTGCTGATTCTGCATGTTACCTCCCTCAGGGTCAGGGGCTTCCCTTGTAGCTCAGTCAGTGAAGAATCTGCCTACTATGCAGAGAGCCAGGTCCAATCCGTGGGTCAGGAAGATCCCCTGGATAAGGAAGTGGCAACCCACTCCAGTATTCTTGCTTGGAGAATCGCATAGACAGAGAATTCTGGTGGGCTACAGTCCATGGAGTCGCAAGAGTTAGACAGGACTGAGCGACTAAACCTGAGGGTCAGAGCCATACTTCCTCCTGATGTAGTAAGAGCAGAAAGAGCAGAAAGAGAAGAGAGCAGAGAGAATCTTCGAAAGAATCTTTGACCTAGTCCATCACTCATTTACTTCATGGATGAGGAAACTGAAGCCCCTGGAGCTCTAGGCCATGACCTTGGGGAGGTCTAGGGCATGACCTGGGACAGATCACTCTGAGTCTAGTTTCCTTGAGTGTGAACCAGGGATAACACCATGCACCTCACGGGGCTGCTGTGTCCAGACCTATCACTCTGTATACCTTGTCTCATGTCAGTTACAGGTTGGAACCCGGCGCTCTTCCTCCTCAGTCTACCCCCGAATCATGGTCCTGTCTACTTGACTCCATCATCCTGTCCCCCTGACGCTGCCCCATTCATGCCCAGCCCTTGAGACTGCCCACCGAGTGCACTGTGAGAACCTCCTAGCTGGACTTTTGGCTCTAGGCTCTCCCTGGGACGTTCATCCTACACATCGCTGTCAGGCTGATGTCCTGTAACAGCATTAGGATCAAATAGCTCTTGTTTTTAAAAATCTTTCACCAGTTTCCCGTCACCAAATTGAAGTTTCTTGGCCTACTATTTAGCATCATTCCTCCCCACAATATGGCCCCGTCTCCCTAACTTTCATTCTCTATTTTCCTTTTTGAAAGAAGTCACTCAGTCATGTCTGACTCTTTGCAACTCCATGGACTGTAGCATACTAGGCTCCTCGGTCCATGGGATTTTCCAGGCAAGAGTACTGGAGTGGGTTGCCATTTCCTTCTCCAGGGGAGCTTCCCGACCCAGGGATCAAACCCGGGTCTCCCTCATTGTAGGCAGACGCTTTACCATCTGAGTCACAAGGGAAGTCCCTTCTGAAAGTGCAGTTTCTTAGACAGACCTCGTGCTTTTCTACCTCTGCCCTTGCTCACGCTGTTCACCGTCTTGGAATTCTCTTCCTAAATCCACACATCCTCCAGGCCCATTTCACCTAACTTGCTTCACGAATTCTAATCGCAGCTTCCTGGTTAACTGCATTCCGTTTCTTTCTTCTACTCTGACACTTTATCTGTGTCTGTTCTACGGCATTTATGTCTTTCCACCTATCATAATATCTAGGTATCATTTCCTCCACTAAACTGGAGGTTCCTTGAAGATCCAATATGTACAGGCTGTTTAATCTTTGTATCTTCTATGGGGCCTAATACAAGAAATATTTACCTGGTGATAAAAATGACATTAACTGCCATACTTATTTACCCCTTGGGAACCTTTATGTGTCTGTCTAACTAAACTTGGCAGTGGTTTAAAAAAGAAAGCCAATGCTAGCATACCATAGCAGCATGAAGAGAGTCCCTTTGTGTGAGTAAAGACATACATGTAAGTCAGGAGTTTCTGTCATATGAACATATGTGTAAGCATGCATGTGTGTGTGTGTGTGGTAGTGTGATACAGTGGTGCAAGGTCCTGAAACCATACAGAACTGGTTTCCAATCCTAGCTCTAATGCTTGATGGGTATATGACCTCAGTAAAGTTACTCTGCCTACCTAACTTTATTTTCTCATTTGCAAAAGAGAGATACATATACTGTTCTTGTGAGGATCATTTATTTATTTCATCCACGTGTATTTACAGAGTCTTCACTATGTGCCAGGTTTCTGGTAGAAATAAAATAATATACATATAGTGTTAACTGCTGTACATGTTACATATTGAATATTTTTATATGTTAAGTATTTTGCATTAGACTAAGCAGAGCAATATAAGAGCAGCTTCTCTCACACATACATGTGCATATAGACAGAGAGAGACCTGTAGATCCCAACTAAGATTCTTTATTTTAAAATCTGGACAGAGGGAAGCCTAATCTTTTTCTTTAGCTAGAATGTTCTCTTCTCCAGTTAGCTTGAATGTATTTTCTCCTTTTATTCTCTTAGTATCCCTACCTGTGGAAAAATTAGGAGCTGTTAGTAATGCCATTTATTAAGCATCTACTATGGTCTAGTCAAGGCTATGGTTTTTCCTGTGGTCATGTATGGATGTGAGAGTTGGACTGTAAAGAAGGCTGAGCACCGAAGAATTGATGCTTTTGAACTGTGGTGTTGGAGAAGACTCTTGAAAGTCCCTTGGACTGCAAGGAGATCCAACCAGTCCATTCTGAAGGAGATCAGCTCTGGGATTTCTTTGGAAGGAATGATGCTAAAGCTGAAAGTCCAGTACTTTGGCCACCTCATGCGAAGAGTTGACTCATTGGAAAAGACTCTGATGCTGGGAGGGATTGGGGGCAGGAGGAGAAGGGGACGACAGGATGAGATGGCTAGATGGCATTACTGACTCAATGGACATGAGTCTGAGTGAACTCTGGGAGTTGGTGCTGGACAGGGAGGCCTGGCGTGCTGCGATTCATGGGGTTGCAAAAAGTCGGACACGACTGAGCGCCTGAACTCAACCGATAGGCTATTGATCTTCTAACAACCCTTTATGGCAGGTTAGCTGGTCTCCATTTTATGAGACTCAGAGGGGATAGATCTTGCCAAGGGCCATGCAGCCCGCAGGCAGCGAGTCCCCCCACCGTCACTTTCCGCAGGCCCTACGTTCGCTGGCGAGGCGTCTTAAACGCCAGGCCAAAGTGAGGAGCAGTTATCTGCTCTGTCAGTTTCTCAGAAGTTTCAGTCAGCAATTCTTCTGCTTCAGAGGTCTCTAAAATATTCGCAGGCAGCGAGTCCCCCCACCGTCACTTTCCGCAGGCCCTGCGTTCGCTGGCGAGGCGTCTTAAACGCCAGGCCAAAGTGAGGAGCAGTTATCTGCTCTGTCAGTTTCTCAGAAGTTTCAGTCAGCAATTCTTCTGCTTCAGAGGTCTCTAAAATATTGAAACACAGTTGATTTCAAACTGTGTCTAAAGAGGAATCACCATATTCAGTTGGAGGGAGACTCCCTAGCATACTCCCTCCCTTCTCACCTCTTCCCAGAGGAGGAAACTGCCACCAACTGTTCAAATCTCCAACTCTCAACTGGCTCGATCCCAGAAAGGAAAAAAAGGGTCAATTCCTGACTCTTTATAGAGGGCAGGGTTATTGGCCTCCAAAACAAGAGTGGGTCTAGGAGGTCCTCTGAGGAGTGCAGGCCCTGCGTCTATTCTCAGAGGTGAAGCGGGGCCCGGAGCCTGGCCCTTGTCTGTGCAGCAAAGAGTACGGCTACCCTGCTTGTGATCCTGTGCGTGATCCGGGCCTCCGCCTGGCAGCCTTGCTTCAGCGGGTTCCCTGCAGACCCAGAGCCCCCATCCCCGCACACCCTGGGATCCTCTTGCTCCTCCCAAGGCTCAGAGTCCAGGGCAGAGTGAAGGGCCTCAGTTCTAAGTAGATTTTCTAGTCTAAGTTGCACCATAGATTTCCCCCACATTGGGGAGATTATCGGACCCTTGCCAAGTTGTTAATAAAGCTGATGTTCTTGTCCCCTTTGGGCTGGTGATTCTTATACATGTTATCTAACAGCCCTAGTTCAGAAGTCATTGCAGAGCCAGGACTCCTGGCTCCATTATTAGGTCAGGGACTTTCTGCATTGCCCTCTGCTTCTCTGTCTGTTTCATATCAAAGCTAACCTTATTTTCATAGATCAGCTAAACTGTGGGACTCTTCAGTAATTTTAAATGTACTATACATAAATACTATCTAACGGTCCTCAAAGATGACCCAGTACAGGAAGTCTATTCCTTTTACAGTTAACAAATATAAGGAGGATGGAGACTTTCTGGTTATTTTTGTTTAGGGACCCAGAATTCAAAACTGAAAACTGCCCAGGTAGCTGATACATGTTAACCAAGTTATATCTGACAAGTATCGATCTAGACAGTTTTCCTTGGATTTCTACTTGCCATCTTAAAAATAGTTTTAGCCCCAACCTCACAACCCACGTCCCTGACTTGGACAAGGCCCTTTTCTGGGCCCAATTTCCTCACCTGAACTGTGGATGTTTTGATCCGGATCATTCCTGACACCCTTCCTGTTCCCATATTCTATTTATAGTCCAAAGCCAGTATTTGGGCTTGGGTTGCCTTCAGGGTGTGTTGGTGGTTCTAAGAGGTTTTGGGAGATGAGTGAGTCTAGAGAGAGAGAAAAAAATCTAATAAATAAAAACGGAGAAACTTGCCAGATGCATAGTGGGAGTTTATTCTAGACATATTAAATTATCGTGAAACACTTCCATCTACATTTATTAAGAACAGGAAACTCAGCTTTGCTTGCCTGAAGCCTTCATTTCCAAAGCTTTAACAAATTATTCATTTCCTTCATAAGTTCTTTAGTCCTTAGGGTGTTTAACACCAGGAGTTTGACCATATTATTACTTATTCTCATAACACATGACAAAGATGATACTAAATATTTTATACAAATGACAGTAGATATGGCTTATGGATCTTCATTAATTTATTTTGCTTTTAGCATAATAACCTAATACTTTAGCCATAGACTTTTTCCCCCCACCCAAAGCAGCACTGGTAAGTCTTAGATTTGTGGTATTTTTATAAATCAATACCACTGACCACATAAGAAAATATTCTTCATTTATACAAATACATGTCAAGGATTATTGAAATAAGAAAAATTTTTATTTCTCCACCACTTGAAAAATAAGATTTTAAAAGAGGCTAAATCAGTACTTAGCAAGGCACTCTGTATTTGTTTTCTGTTGCTGCCTAACCTAGTAGCACGAACTTAGCTGCTTAAAGTGACATCTGCTTATTATTTCTGTAGGTCAGCAGTCTGTGTGAGCTCCCCAGGTTTTCTGTGTGGAGTCTGACAAGATCAACACCAAGGAACTGGCCAACAGACTCCTCTTGGGAGGCTTTGGGGACGAATTTGCTCCCAAGTTCATTTAGGTTGTTGACCAGACTCAGTTCCTTGTGGTTGTAGGACCGAGGTCCAATTCCTTTGCTACTATTGGCAGGCAGCTCTTAGGTCCTTAAGGTTGTCCCCATCCTTGGAAAAAGGCCCTTTCTTCCACAAGCCAGCAATGGTTTATCGAATCCCCTGAGTGCTTTGAACCTCTGACTTCCTCTTCTGTAGCTCTGCTTTTAAAGGATGCATCTTTTGGGTCAGGCTCACCTGGATAATATCTATATCGCAAGGTCAACTGACCTGGGATTTTAACAATATCTGAAAAATCTTTTCTCAGCATTTCCTAGACAAGTGTTTGACTGAATTACCAGAGGATAAGAATGTTGAGGGGCCATTTTTACAATTCTGCCTGTCACACCTAACACAATTAAGCAAATCACCTGACTTCTATAAGCTTTTGAGGATTCTACTCTGATAGCTTTGACGGCCAGAGCTTTAAAGGGATTTCACTTTCTATAACTTTACAGCATCAGCTAACTAAACACAAAGCAAAAACTTAAAAGCAGAGAAATAAAAACCCTCTCAGACTGGGTCTACAAGATGTCAAAATGTATGAACAAAAAAGAACAAGATCTAATTACTTTCAGTTCTGCTCATTGGTATTTCCCTAACCCTTACAACTGTACCTGGCATAAAGTGCATGGGTGCTAAGTTGCTTCAGTCCCAATTCTTTGCCACCCTACAGACTGCCAGCCTCCTTTGCCCATGGGATTCTCCAGGCAACAGAACTGGAGTGGCTTGCCATGTTCTCCTCCAAGGGGTCTTCCCTGGCACAAAGTAGGTGCTCATTAAACATAGTGTTTGTGGAATGAAGGAGTACACACACTAACTAGAGCCCTTTAGTTATCTCTTTATCAAGTATTTACTGCACACAATGCATTTGTGCTGAGTTTACTGAAGAATACATAGAGTTATAAGGCTACACCCTCACCTATGATGGCTAATTTCATGTGTCAGTTTGGCTAGGCTATTTGCTGTTGTTCAGTCACTCAGTCATGGCCGACTCTTAAAGTCCCCATGAACCACAGCACGCCAGGCCTCCCTGTCCATCACCAACTCCCAGAGTTCACTCAAACTCATGTCCATTGAGTCGGTGATGCCATCCAACCATCTCATCCTCTGTTGCCCCCTTCTCCTCCTGCCTTCAATCTTTCCCAGCATCAGGGTCTTTTCTAATGAGTCAGCTCTTCACATCAGGTGGCCCAAGTGTTGGAACTTCAGCATCAGTCCTTCTAATGAATATTCAGGACTGATTTCCTTTAGGATTTCCTTTAGGATTGTTTGGTCAAGCTCTAGTCTAAACATTGTTGTGCAAGTATTTTTTAGATGTGATTAACATTTAAATCAGTAGATACTGAGTCAAGCAGATTATCCTCCCTAACATGGGTGGGCCTCATTCAATTAGTTGATGGGCTTAAGAACAAAGACAGTTCTGTTAATATCTCTAGGGTGTCTTCAAACTCAAGATTGGAATATCAACTCTTCTATGGGTCTCCAACCTGCCAACAGCCTTGCAGATTTCAGACTTGCCAGCCCCCCAGATTGTGTGGGCCAATTCCATAAAATAAGTATCTTTCAGTACACAGAAACACACACCATATACACACACCTTATTGGTTGGTTCCATTTCTCTGGATAATCCTCACTAATACACCACCCAGAGGTTAGAATAATGAATAATGTTGGAAAGATTAAAATGTGTATAAAGGAAAACAACCAATAACATGTGACTGCTCATAAATGGAGGGAATCAATTGTCTTGGATTTAAGGAGGTGGTTGGTGGTTTAGTTGGTAGGTCATATCTGACTCTTGTGACACCAAGACCATGTAGCCTGCAGGGTCCTCTGTCCTTGGGATTCTCCAGGCAAGAATACTGGATTGGGTTGCCATTTCCTTCTCCAGGGGGTCTTCCCCCAGCAAGGAATTGAACCTGGGTCTCCAAAGAGGATGCATGCTCAAAGAAGGCTTTATGAACAAGGTGGGGTTTAATCTAAAGCTTAAAAGTAAATGTGTGGTGTATGCTAAGTCACTTCAGTGACATCTGACTCTGTGGGACCCTATGGACTACAGCCTACCAGGCTCCTCTGTCCATGGGATTTTCCAGGCAAGAATACTGGAGTGGGTTGCCATGCCCTCCTCCAGGGGATCTTCCTGATCCAGGGATTGAACCCGTGTTTCTTGTGTCTCCTGCATTGGCAGCTGGGTTCTTTAACATTAGTGCCACCTTAGAAGCCCAAAAAGTAGCTGTTCAGTTTAGTTCAGTTCAGTTGCTCAGTCGTGTCCTACTCTTCACGATTTCATGGACTGCAGCACGCCAGGCTTCCCTGTGCATCACCAACCCCCAGAGTGTACTCACTCATGTCCACTGAGTCGGTGATACCATCCAACCATCTCATCCTCTGTTGTCCCCTTCTCCTCCTGCCTTCAATCATTCCCAGCATCAGGGTCTTTTCCAATGAGTCACTTCTTCACATCAGGTGGCCAAAGTATTGGAGTTTCAGCTTCAACATCAGCCCTTTCAACGAACACTCAGGACTGACCTCCTTTAGGATGGACTGGTTGGATCTCCTTGCAGTCCAAGGGACTCTCAAGAGTCCTCTCCAACACCACAGTTCAAAAGCATCAATTCAAAAGTAGCTGAGGGATGACCAATGGGACAACAGAAAGGAGGGTGTTGAGCATAAGCAGATCCGGGGAGGTGGGCAGAATGCTGTGTTCTAGTGACAGGGTGAGCAGCCCAGTGAAGGCGTCCTAGGGGCTGCCCTTTGGGGAAACGCTGTTTGAAAGGGAACCTGGAGCCAGCTGACAAGAGAGTGGTCATCAGCCCCGAGCAGCGCTGGGCCCAGAACACACTGCCAAAAACATTACAGATTCTTCCTCTGAAACAAACAGCATGAAGTGCTCCGCTGTGGCCGGCCACATCATCTTAGCCAAGCCTCTCACCTTGCAGCAAGCAAACTGAGACCCAGGATGACTGTCCTCAGCCACACAGGAAATCGGTGGCAGAGCGCAGAGGAGAAAGCAACCTTTCAAGGCCTCAGCTGGGGCCTTGGTGACCCCACCTGTCTGCTTCCTACTGCTTCAGACTCACCTCCTCTCCTCCCCGCCACGCCCCAACCCCACCCCGCCTGCATCCCAGCCGCACTGGCTCCCCTGCGGCTGTCCGGGGCTCTGGATTCATTCCTACCTCAAAGCTAGCGCCCTCGCTCCCCGCCACCCAGCAGGGCTTTGCCTTGGGTGTTCACAGCTGGAGCTTTCTGTCTTAGATCTTGGCTCAGTGACTGTCTCTCAGAGAGGCCATCCCCTACCTCCCAGCTCAAACGAAGCCTCCTCCAAACCTTTTCTCTAATAACTCTGACTTCCTCCCTTTATAGCCTTTATCAAGATGAGCAGGGACTTCCCTGGGGGTCTAGCAGTTAAGACTCTCTGCTTCCAGTGAGGGCCATGGGTTCGATCTCTCGTCAGAGAACTAAGATCCCACATGTTGTGCAGCATGGTCAAAAAAAAAAGAGAGAGAGAAAGAGATGAAGAACTGTGACTTTTTTTTACTTCTCACTTGTCTCCTCAACTGAAACATTAGACAAGATTAGTTTACCCGTGTGATCTGTTCACTGCTTTAACTCCAGCACCTCGAACGGTGTATACTAGGCACTCTATAAGCACAAACTGAACAAACGAATGAATGGATAAACACAAACTGAATGAATGAATGTTGAACACAGGCAGAGCTGGGAGATTCTGCAGGTTGGGTTCCAGAACATCGCACTAAAGCAAATATCTCAACAAAGCAAGCCACACAAATTACCTGGTTTCCCTGTGCCCGTCAACACTATGTTCACAGTCTACTGTGCACAATAGCATTATGTCTCAAACACAAAGCACATTCCTCAATTAAAAACAAAACCGTTGGTAAAAAGAAAAATAGACTTGCTCATTGCAGGGTTGCCACGAATCTCTGATTTGTAGGAGGGCAGGGGAAACACAGTATCTGCAAAGATCTCAGTATGTCTTTGCTGAGTGCTTGAAAGGCGGAAAGCCATCCAGAGAAGCAAAGAGACACGTGCATGGGGCCCAGAAAGGTACACAGTTGTCCTGTCTGGTCCATAGCATTATGTCTCAAACACAAAGCACATTCCTCAATTAAAAACAAAACTGCTGGTAAAAAAAAAAAATAGACTTTCTCATTGCAGGGTTGCCACAAATCTCTGATTTGTGGGAGGGCAGGGGAAACACAGTATCTGCAAAGATCTCAGTATGTCTTTGCTGAGTGCTTGAAAGGCGGAAAGCCATCCAGAGAAGCAAAGAGACATGTGCATGGGGCCCAGAGAGGTACACAGTTGTCCTGTCTGGTCCAAGAGACTTACTCTTTGCCTTGTTTCACTTCTTCTCCAAAGCAGATGCCTCTGGGTTGCACTGGGGGGTGGCGGGTCTTGCTGACTTAAAAAGGCCTCAGAGGACTAACTTCAGTTGATCTCTCAAATTCCCCACGATGCCCATGTCAATCCAAACTGCCATCCGAAGATGAAACCTATGCTCCTCTCCTCACATTTCTCCCATATCTGAGAAATTGGAGGTCATCTAAAATGGATTCTCTTTGCTTCCGAGCCTTGCTTTAATTTATTGTCCTTTATCACTTTTCCCTTTCTGCTTTAGAACTGATGCTTTTGAACTGTGGTGTTGGAGAAGACTCTTGAGAGTCCCTTGGATAGCAAGGAGATCCAACCAGTCCATCCTAAAGAAAATCAGTCCTGAATATCCATTGGAAGGACTTATGCTGAAGCTGAGACTCCAATACTTTGGCCACCTGATGCGAAGAACTGACTCACTGAAAAAGACCCTGATGCTGGGAAAGACTGAAGGCAGGAGGAGAAGGGGACAACAGAGGATGAGATGGTTGGATGGCATCATCAACTCAATGGACATGAGTTTGAGCAAGCTCCAGGAGATGGTGACGGACAGGGAAGCCTGGCGTGCTGCAGTCCATGGGGTCGCAGAGAGTCAGCCACAACTGAGTGACTGAACTAAACTGAACTGATACCCTACTTCCATTCAAAGCCTTTTTTTTCTCACTTGTTGTCTCAGCCCCTCCCCACATGACTTTCCCCTGCCTCCCTCTGCCCTGTTCATGCCGTCCTCGGATGGGTGCTCCGTAAGCCCCTCTCTGCACGTTCCTCTCCTGCTCTTCAGTGTTTCCACTCCACTTCCAAGTCCTCCCCACAGGCAAGGCCAGCTTACTTCTTGCACCTTACTTTCCACGCCTCTTAGGCTGAAACTGGCATCAAGGCACACAGGATAAAACGAATCACCTGCAATTTTAATGAAGTGAAGCTTCTGGCCTGGAGCTGTGACAGGAAGACATGTGACCACTGGGATTTGCTGCAAAGGCTTTCTGGCAGAGCAAATTCCACCTTGCTGGTTTCACTGTTTGCCGTGAATGGCTAAGCCACCCCGTAGAGTCTGAATCAGTTGACTTCCTCTAAACTCTTCCTAGCTCTCTAGCTGTTTATGCGTGGAGGTGTGATTGCATCACTGAATATACAGAGCCTGTCAACTCAGCTTCCAGTTGTCCATGCTAGTGGAGGAGAGAGGAGGCTTAGGATGAAATAAAATAATTGACAGTTCTGAGATTCAAATCCCTGAGTTGACAGGCTCTGTATATTCAGTGACGCAGCGCGTTGTGCTAAGCACAGGCAGCTGCGGCCGAGAGGAGTTACCCCACGTCCGAGGTCAGGTGCAGCGGCCGATTGCGCTAGGCTGTGATGGCGCAGGAATGGCCGAGAGGAGCTACCCAAGTCCAAGGTCAGGGGCAGTGACCAGGAGGAGCTACCCCATGTCTGAGGTCAGGGGCTGCCGGGAGAAGCCACCTCGCGCCTGAGGCCAGGGGCGATGGCCCTGAGGAGCCACTCTGTGCCCGAGGCCAGGGGCAGTGCCCAGGAGGAGCAATCTGAGGAGTGGTGGCTGCCTGGGCACAGGAGGGCCTAGAGGAGCTATCCCATGTTGAAGGTCAGGAGGGGGGCAGTAAGCAGATACCCCTCATCCAAGGTAAGGAGCAGCAGCTGTGCTTTGCTGGAGCAGCT
>SJYC01024874.1:0-18313 GCA_006408675.1 Madoqua kirkii | reverse complement strand
CAAAATAATATTTAACACAAACAATAGCATGTGCCTCCAGAGATGGAAATGGCAACCCACTCCAGTATTCTTGCCTGGGAAATCCCATGGACAGAGGAGTCTGGTGGGCTACAGTCCACGGGGTCACAAAGAGTTGGACACGACTAAGTAACAATTTAAAAAGATGTTGAAGCCAACAGAAAAAAGAAAAATAAATAAATCCATGGGTTTCAACAGATTATTTGGGTATGTTTCAAAGATTATAAAAAAAATTTCCTCAGTGAGCTCTGAGCCCAGGTAGTCTGTTGCCACTTCTTACTGGTCAGCAAATCTTGCATATATTTCATCTGCTGCTGCTGCTGCTAAGTTGCTTCAGTTGTGTCCGACTCTGTGCACCCCTAGAGATGGCAGCCCACCAGGCTCTTCTGTCCCTGAGATTCTCCAGGCAAGAACAACGGAGTGGGTTGCCATTTCCTTCTCCAATGCAAGAGACTGAAAAGTGAAAGTGAAGTTGCTCAGTCATGTCTGACTTTGCGAACCCATGGACTGCAGCCCACCAGGCTCCTCCGTCCATGGGATTTTCCAGGCAAGAGTACTGGAATGGGGTGCCATTGGCTTCTCCGATATATTTCATATAATAACTACTAAATGTTTGGCCTTGACTCTAATACAATGTTTCAATTATGACTTTAGTTTTTTGTCTTTTTTTAAGTCTTATCTTCCTTAAATGTCTTGATTCACTTCACGGTGGTAGAGAAAACATGGGGTTGGAAAGAAATAATTATAAAACCTAATAAACACATATGTTTTCCAAGTTAAAAAGAACAATACCATGTACCTTAAATATTTCTGGATGTAATTACTTCAAATAATAATTTCATATATCTAAAAGAATGTGAATGAGGAGCAAGAAGAAAGTATTCTACTCATGTGTCATTACAGCTTTAAAACATAATTAGGAAGAGGAGAAATTTGATTGCTAACTCATTCTCAAGCTAAGTCAAAAGCGGCTTCAGTTTTAAAAATTCTTCCTTCATCAATCCCATTTCTGAGTCAAATGGCAGCATATCTTTCACTTTCCTTAAAAATTTTCAGTTCAGAGCCATTGTTATAGCAGGGATACATTTGCAGACCCAGGGAATTTTAGCATATAAGACTTCTCTTTAAGAGATAAGAAACCTCTTTCCCAGAAAATTGATTAGGCCAGTAGGTGATGAGGTGGCTGTAATAATTATGATACTGTGCCATGCCCTCGATGATCTGAATTCTCAATTTGAATTTTTCACAAAGAACTTTTGGCAGCAATCTTGTAACTCTTGCCAAGAAGAGTTGTCCCTGGTGGCTATTCAAAGTAGTGAGTTAAGCAAACTGAGGTATTACATATTCAAGTTTCTTTAAAATACCTGCTTCAATGAATTCATGTATTTTCTTGACTCTTGAAATAGAAATCAGATTTTTCTTTCTGTGTGTAGCATAGCATGGAAAAGGCCTTCTCCATGGTGCTTCTTGAAGCATGGTTCTTAATTCTACATCAGTACCAGCTGAGACTTGTTAGACACACAAACTCCCAGGTTCCGTGTCACATCAGGCAAATTAGAACCTATGGAGGTTGGGCCTGAAAATCCACATTTCTTAAAGTCTGCCCTCTGAGGGATTCCCATGACAGGCAAACCCTCACTCTATAAAGACTGATTTTTTAATTTAACTCTTTTATTATGTGGGATAGTGTTGGTCTTCCTCATGCTGGTGGATCTCCCTGGTGGCTCAGACAGTAAAGCGTCTGCCTTCCGTGCGGGAGATCCAGGTTTGATCCCTGGGTTGAGAAGATCCATTGGAGAAGGCAATGGAAACCCACTCCAGTAATCTTGCCTGGAAAATTCCATGGACTGAGGAGCCTGGTGGGCTACAGTCCATGGGGTCGCAAAGAGTTGGACACGACTGAGCAACTTCACGTTCACTTTCCTCACGCCGGGGATCTTGGTCGCCTCGTGCAGGATCTTTCACGTGGCACATGGACTCTCATCACGCTGCTGGGCTTGGAGGCTGTGGTACACAGGGTCTCTGGCTGTGAAACGCAGGCCCCAGGGAGCATGGCTGTGGCACTCGGGCTTAGTTGCTCCATAGCATGTGGGACCCTAGTTCCCCGACCAAGGACTGAACCCACATCCTCTACATTGCAAGTGCAAGATCTTAGCCCTTAGATCACCAGGGAAGTCCCCGAGATTGATTTTAACTGCAGAATATTTCCCCCTCTCTAGATGACTTTAAGTTCAGGAATCTAACACATGTTGAAGTTTTCAAATTTAAAAAATATCAAAGAATACTTTCTGTGTCTCAGAAAGAAAGACTAGGGAAAAATCTTTTGGGATATCTTCCTACTCCATGACACATATTTCCTACTCTGGGAGGTTTTCCCCGCTACCAACAGTGAGACCCTGGGAGTCATGCTGGTGTACTCTACCTTAACCCTTGGTCCTGTTTGATTGGGTCAGGGTAATACCTAACCCAGGTGGGCCAGTAAATCTCAGTCAACCTCTTTCTCTCAGTTGAACTGAGAAAGTAAAAGAACATAATAGCTGGCAACTGTCACCTTAAAGCTTAGAATGAAGTTCACTAACTCTTGACACCAACGTCCCTATTATCCTTAACTTAGGCCTGAGACAAGAGAAGATATTTCAACTGTGAAACCAGAACAAAATAAAGCATCTACAGTACACACACACAAATATTTTTGAATTTAAAAATAATATAAATTAAGTCTCAATATGAGTTGAAAGATACAGTTGAGGACATATCCACAAAGTTGAGTAAATTGACAAAGATACAAATAGGGAAATCAACATAAGGGGACACAGAAGTTTCAATATACAAATGAATGGTGTTTCAGAAAAACAAAGATCATCAATGAAAAAGTCTAGGAAATTCTTTATATCTGAAGGACACGATTTTAAGAACTGAAAGGGCCTCTGAGTGCCCAGGACACTTGATGAAAAGAGAGCTACATGAAAACACATCTCATGAATGTATGGAATACTAAGGACAGCTAGATGATCAGAAAACAGATGTATCATAAGGATAAATATAGGACAATCTGATTTACATAATAGTTGCTCAATAAATTGAATCAGCTTGGCTTTGCACTTTGAAACAACAATCCTATACATTACAAGGAACTAAAACAATGCCTTTGGAATTCTGCAGAAAAAATGTTTCCTAAACCTCTATATTCAACTAAGTTATAAACAAAGCAGAAAAGTAGAATAAAGATATTTTCAGACTTCTATGATCTCAAAAAAAATCCTACATCCTATGCACCCTTACTTGAATAATTATTTGAGACAGTTCTCCAGCGCAGTAGTGAATGAAACCAAAACAAAAAGGAAGACATGGACTATAGGAAAGAGGATCTCTAACCGGAAGAGAAAGTCTTAGATCCCAGGGGGACATCTGGACGAGCATGAAAGGCAATGAATTCTAACAGATCAAGTCAGAAAACTCCGTTTGAAGATGAATTTGACAGAACATTTGAGTTGCCTGAATATCCTGAGAAGGTATTTAGACACTTGAACTTGAATTAGTGATGGATAGAAAATAAAGAAGTTTTGTTTTTTAAGTAAAAACAAGACAATGATCAACTTCAGTGTGCCAAAAAAAATGTAATCATTGTTTACTACATTGCTTATCTCTGAATAGCAATCATTTAGTCATCACAGTGTAAACACTGAATATTGATCTAGCCAAAGTATAATTTGACACTCTTGGAGTATAAAAACTAATAATAACCCAAGTCTCCTGTGTCTCCTGCATTAGCAGGCGGATTCTTTACCACCGAGCCACCTGGGGAGCCCCTTATTCTATTACAGAAGTCTTATATCATCTTTTTAAAAAATCTCTGACTGCGCTGGGTCTTCACTGGGCCTCTCTTGCTGCAGCTCAGGCTTAATTGCCCCCACAGCATGTGGGATGTTAGGTCCCCAAGCAGGGATCGAACCCACATCCCCTGCACAAGAAGGAAGAATCTTAAGTACTGGACCACCAGGGAAGTCCCAGTCTTATATTCTCTTGATAATCAGGGTCAGTTGCCCCTGGCAGATGTTGCCCCTCTTCTTTCCTGCCGATTCCTGGACACAGGAAGCCGAAGTACACAAGCGGCAGGTTTCACTTACAGTTCAAAGGCCCCTTTGGTGGGCCACGGTCTGTAAACCTGCAAAGTCCAGAATTATGGGGGTAGCAACTGCAGAATCCCTCTGTGGGTCATGAGCAATGACGATCAACGGGGCCACTTAGGCTTCCACCCCTTCATTCCCAAGCCGTAAACAGAAACCTGATTCAGTGAAGTATACCTGTTGTATCTCCCACAATGTCACTCCCTCCTTGCAAACTGTTTTCAAGCTGGCATTTCAGTTGTAATTTCAGTGGACCTTTCCAATGTGCTACAGATCTGCTGTTTCTGGATGATGTGAGAGGTGACTCAACCAGGAGGTCCCATCATCTTGGGCCCCCTCCTGCAAGTTCCTTGCTGTGAAGTTGATCCTCTGGTTATTGGTATACTGTGCGTGATTCCATGCTTATGAGTCAGGCACTCCATAAACAGTATCATAACGGTGCCGGCTGAGACTGCAGGCTGGAAAGGCAAAGCTATACCTGGAATAAGTTTCTTTTCCTGAGGATGAATCACTGGCCCTTCTTGGATGGAAAGGATCCAACGTAATAAACTTGAAACCAAGCAACCAGTTGGTCTCTCATTGAATATTGTCATACTGTGAGCTCAACATTGTTCTCTGTTGCTGATAGATCAGACACTCAGAGGAAGCGATGATTATTAATTATATAGGCCTTGGCATGTGGGACTCCATCCTCCTGGGCTCACACCTAGACTCTACCTCTGACAGCATGATCACTGTATTTACACGCCAATCGTGCCAGTTCTGGGATTCCTGATGGTAAAGGCCGGCTAATGTCAACTGGCTAAGTTATTTTATCTACTTAGTCATTCAGTGCTTCTTCCACGCTGGATGGGCTGCATACACCACAGTTGTAATGGAGGGGCCATGATGACCTTTTCAGTTTCTAGTTTAAGTTTCTTCATCCAACAGTTCTCAAAATATCTGGGCGCTCTCCTTTCTCCAATGTACAGTCATCCGAGTGAAGTGGCTGAAGGTCCCTTCGGGAAGGCACTAAAAGAATCTTTACCATACATTTCCCCTAGGGACCTATTCACCTTTTGAGTTAATAATAATTTGGGGGTCTAAAAAATTGGCTTGTCCAACTGGCTTAGAAATGGAGCAAAGGATCACAGTTCTTTATTGGAGCAAGTGCCCCGAGGCTTCTCTCACCTATTCTTGCATTCTTTTGATTGTATTAATATAAAGCAGCTCTGGGGCATCCCATTTATTTGTCCCTAGGGACTTTATTTCACTCAGTTATCTCCACAGCTCTCTTGTAGATTAAGTTCCCTTAGGGATCTCTCCAAATTTACCATCTTTTCACTTGTTTTTTCCTGGGTTCTGGCAGTCAGGCCACCCACTAGCCTCTATTGTTTCATCATCCCGTTGTCCCCACTGCTGCTGATGAGCCTGGTTCTGTGATTCCATTTCCTACCATCAGCCCTGGTCTACAGAGAAGAGCCAATACTAATCCTGGTGATGCTGACACCCATCTCATGAGCAAATTACCGATAGTTTGGTATTTTGTGATGTGACTTTCAGACCCTTCTGTGGAACACAATCCTCTGGTAGGTCTTCTTACTTCACATACTATATATATTCCAACACGCTCATTTCCCTGATAATTTTTGTAAATTAATTCTTATTAGAGTATATTTGCTTTACAATGTTGTGTTAGTTTCTGCTATACAGCAAAGTGAATCGACTGTACATATTCACATATTCCCCTCTTTTTTGGATTTCCTTCCCATTTAGGTCACCGCATAGCACTGAGTAGAGTTCCCTGAGCTATACAGTGGGTTCTCATTAGCCATCTATTTTATACTACTGTATATATGACAGTTTCAGTCTCCTAATTCATTCTGCCTTCCACTTCTCCCTCGGTGTCCATGTGTTTTTCATAACTTCTGTGTCTCTTTGTTTCTAAGATCATCTTATTCCTCTGATGGGCTTCCTGGTGGCGCAAGTGATAAAGAACTGGAGTATTTTGAGAGTCTTAATTAACATAGGGCTTTTTCTTCTTGAGTCAATGATTGCTGCCAGGCCTCCATATCCTTAGGCACCTGGGAATATATTAATCAATGTATTTGGAATATAGAAAAGGAAATATAGTAGTTTTTGATGTTAGCAATACTAGACTTTTTGAATTAACAAATTTTCTCTTTTGTTATAGATCACTGTACTTTGTTATAAACCACTGTGTCCTTGTTATGTAAAAATGTAACTTTATCACTATCTTAAGACTAAATAGATCTTAAGTGGAACATTGGTGAAGGGTTTTCATTTGTTGGGCTAATACTTGCTGCTAAATCTTCATATTCCCTGCCCTTATAATGAATATAACTAGCATATAGGAGAAATAAGTATTAACCTTTAAGATTAATCATGTTAAACCTTAGGCTAAGTAAATTCCTTTCTTGATTGTAACCCACTACACCCTCACCCTATAGGAATGCAACTTTATATGGAGGGTGGTGCTTGGTTTAAGAAAAAAATCACCCCTGGAAAAAATAAGTTTTCTGGTTGACTGACCATTATCAGAAAGGGCCATAAAATGTCAGCAGGCCTCATGGTCAGGAGATGATGTAAAACCCATAAGACCTTTGTATAATTTTATATGAAGCACCTGATTTTGACAAGGGTCGATCTGCTGACCCCCGCATGACTCTGTATTCATCCCTATGTATAACAAAAAGTATATAAGCAAACCTGAAAAATAAAGAAATCGAATCAGTTTCTGGAAAGACTGATTCCCCCGTGTTGTTCTTTCCCCTTCTGGCTGAATTCCCATCTGGAGCGTGGATGCTATTCCATGCAAACCAAGTTATTGAGACTCTTTTTCTCCACTAATTTTCCTACTACACTATTCTTTTCTAATCTCTCTTTATACTTCTAGTTAAATAGCTTTTTTCCTAGGACGCCGATTCCATCTCCCCTTTGAATTACCCTGGATCCACCGGGGCTGGACCCCGGCATCAGTCAGATTTCTAGCTTGGGTCCAAGCCCCAGAGAGCCTCCCCCAAGTCAGAGGCACCAGCGCTAGCCAAGCAGTGTCTCCTCCAGGTCCGAGCTTCAGACCCTCAGAGCCGCTCTTCCTGAGTTTCTAGGATTTCATAATTTCAAATATTCCACTTGTTTGCTCAGCCCTAGGGTGGTAGTGCTTCCTGCTCTTGCTAACTTCATGGTACCTTAGAGATCTCTTACCCTTTCTGGTGTGTAGTTAACAACTTCATACCTCATCAATTCTAGAGAAGCGGTTGCCAGGGAGAACCTCCTCTAGGAATCTGAGTGAAGCAAGGAGTGAAGTGTGTTGGATACTGCATTTTCCATCTGGATCCCCTCTCCAAGGCAGAGGGATTCATCTTCCAGCTTCTGAGTGTACTAGCTGCTGCCACCTCGGAACTCTCTAAACTGGGAAAGTACCCTCAGCTGCAGACAAGTACCTCATCCAAGGGTCCATCACTGCCTACAATGGCGCATTGCCAGTGACTGGCTGAATAAGGGGGTATAAAAGACACTCTCCTGTGCCTTGATTTGGGATCCAGTTTCCCTGCTGGTATCAGCTGAGACCTCATGGGTCACCTTCTCCCTCAGCTTGCCTGCCTTCCTCAGTTCCTTTAGGGATGTGTATTCAGATAAGCCTTCTGGAGCCAACTGTCCATCCTGGGTTTCTTTCCAGGTATTCCCAGGAGGCCAGCGCTTCCCTGGTGGCTCAGTCGGTAAGGAATCCACCTGCAGTGCAGGAGACCTGAGTTTGATCCCTGTGTCAGGGTTCAGTTTCAGTCCCTGGTTCTGGAAGATCTCCTGGAGAAGGAAATGGCAACCCACTCCAGCAGTCTTGCCTAGGAAATCCCATGGACAGAGGAGCCTGGCAGGTTATAGTCCACGGGGTTGCAAGAGTTAGATACAGCTTAGCAACTAAACCACCACCACCAATAGGCCAATCTAAGTCAATGTCGCCTGGCTCTGGGGCCTGCAGAGATTCAGATTGAATTTGGAGTTTTTGTTGTTTAGTGGCTAAGTTGTGTCTGATTCTTTTGTGACCCCATGGACTATAGCCTGCTAGGCTTCTCTGTCCAAGGGACTGTCCAGGCAAGAATGCTGGAATGGGTTGCCATTTCCTTCTCCAGGGACCTTCCAGAACCAGGGACTGAACCTGCATCTCCCACACTGGCAAGTGGATTCCTAACCACTGAGCCACCAGGAAGTCTTGAGCTTAGAGTGGTGGAGGTAAATACTGAAAAACAAATAAAATAAAACTATAACCACAGGGACAGTTCATAACTTCATTGCCATAAACACAAAGCAAAATAAAAAGAGAGTACATGCAGGATTACAATTCCTAAGAAGCAGCCCAACCCAGGGATGGTGTGGGGAGCTGCTCTCTGGCAGCACTCTCAGGATATTTTTGTTGTCCTGTGTTTTCATCAATTTTTTAGCTTTAACAAGCCAAATTGCCTCACCACCCTAGGCCAATCTGGAATGCATATGCCAAATTGGCACCACAAAACAGCATATCTTATTTTTCTTTTCCACCGCTGGTAATTCTATAAATAAAAGAAAAAATGATGTATGAAATTGCTGTTTATCCTTTAATTCACATTATATAGAAAACACTAACTTTTTCTGAAAAAAATCATTTTAATTTATTAAAACGCTTAAAATGCTAATGAACAAAATAGTCATCTTGCAAAGCATTCTGTATTTTTAGAAGTTGCTACTTCAGTTTTTCAAAGGTTTATTCATGGACTGGTTTTCTTAGTCTGCAAATAAATGTAAGTGTTCAGAAATGTCATATAAAGTTATATCCTGCAGTTTTGTACAATATTCAATTAGTTTTTAATGAAAGGAAATTTATACAAAGAAGATAAAATAGTCTTCAATTAATAGGCTGAATTATACATCAAGCAATGAATAAAGCCTCTTTGAGACATTTTTCATCCCAGAGAATTGACTATTTTTGCTTTATTTTTAATATCATTATAGGCTATAACTACATTTTCTTTGGGGGAGATAAAAGTTTATAGCAACTAAATATCTGGCTATTAGAAGTTTAATTGTCTGAACAAATTCAGGATGAAGAATATTTAATGTGTCACTTAAAATCAGTGACTGGAAAGAAGTCTCAGTTAAATCCTGGATTTGATTGTAAATTCTCATGCTTTATAATATAATGATATGGTATGACTAGAGTCATTCTTAAGGCCTTGAAATAGTGCTATCACACAATCTAGTCTGTATATTTTTCATAAAATCTGCATTTTTTGGAATATATTTTGCATAAGCTTATCTATACAATGGATTATACTCCCTGCAGTTTTCTACTTTAAATTAGATTATAAATATTCCCCAGGTGACCTCTGAAAATGGTATGCTATTCACTTGACCCAGAAAACCCCATAAAATCATGCAAATCAAGAGGTTCAAATCTTCATGTTCACTTTAAGAACACTCGTGAAGCTTCCCAGGCCATTAAGGGTGGGCATATCCGAAAAGCCACCAAGCATCTGAAGGATGTCACTTGAAAGAAGCGACATGTGCCATTCCGTTGTTATAACGGTGGGGCTGGCTTGTGTGCACAGGCCAAACAGCGGGCTGGACGCAGGGTCGGTGGCACAAAAACAGTGCTGAATTTCTACTGCACATGCTCAAAAACGCAGAGTAATGCTGAATTTAAGGGTTTAGAGGTCAAATCTCTGGTCATTGAACATATCCAGGTGGACAAAGCCCCTAAGATGCGGTGCAGGATTTGCAGAGCTCATGGTTGAATCAATCCGTACATGGGCTCTCCCTGCCCCATGGAGATGACCCTTACTGAAAAAGAACAGATTGTTCCTAAACCAGAAGAGGAGACTGCACAGAAGAAAAACATATTCCATAAGAAACTGAAGAAACAAAACTTCTGGCCCAAGAATAAATACCACAAAAAAAAAATGCAAATAAATTTTTTTTAATAGGAAAGCCAACTTAATACAAAGCCCCCCAGTTTGGTGGCATTTGCTGACTATATAGCAACCAGTCGCTTCCTATATCCTCACTCATGTGACTTTGTAAAAATTGACCCCACTTCCAGATGCAAATTGATTAATCTAAATTAGTTAGGGCCATGTCACCTCTCTTGTAACATCGATGGCATTCCCTTGCTCACAGGTATGAATATAGGACCCTTTGACAGTTTTAAAACATGGTCCCCAAATCCTTTGACAGCCCTCCTATTAAGAACTAGAATCTGGGTTTCGTCTCTTTGAATCCAACCTCTTTGACTTCTGAACAAATAGAATGTGGTAGCATTGACATTTATGATAGTAGAAACTGGAAATCCTTGCTTCCTATTTCTTGGGACACTTGCTTTGGGAGCCCAGCACCATTCTTTTATTTTCTTAAATTAATCACTTGGTATTATCTTTAATTAAGTACAAAGACTTTTCCAATCACATCACATAGAGATCGTTTTATCCACTGCTCTGCTTGGCTGCCAATCAGCCCACGAGGAAACCAACCCCAGAGAGGAATCCAGGGCTCTGGCCCTCAGTTCCAGTCAGACAACTAGCACCAACTTGCCATTCACATAAGTGAACCATCTTGGAAGTGAGTTCTTCAGCCGATTCATAAATTGAATAAATTTTTGTTTCAAGCCACTAAGTTGTTGGGTGGTTTACAATGCAACAGTAGGTAACGACAACACTGATACTTGGTCCCTTGTGTGCGGACCTTTTCTCTTTCTTGAGAAATTTAGGAGCTGTTATTCCTGGTGAAGTTTTGTTAACATCATTTTATTCCTTTTACTTTCCTTTTCCTTTCTTCCTTCCTTCCTTCCCTCCAGGCACTTAGTGATCCTTTTCAATTAAAAAAAAAATCCTTTTAATTGTGGGAAATTAAAGGATAATAATCTTTCCTTGATAATTTCTTTCTCTTCATTTTCTCTGTTCTGTGTTTTGGATTCCTATAGGAGACCAGCTGGATCTCCTGGATTGATTTTTGACTTTTTTTCCCTTTTGTTCATTTTTTTTTTTCTATTTGTCTTCCAGTTATGATACTGAATTTTTAATTTTAGCTATCAGATATTTAACTTCCAAGAGTTCTGTCTTGTTTTTTGGGTCTACTTTTTAAATAGGAATCTATTTTTTTTCCCTATAGATAAATATTGTGTCTTTCCTCTCTGAGACAGTAATTGTAGGAATTAAAAAACCCTGCTTTCTGCGCTGTGCTCCTGCTTTCTGCACTGTGCTCCTGCTTTCTGCGCTGTGCTCCTGCTTTCTGCACTGTGCTCCTGCTTTCTGTGCTGTGCTCCTGCTTGCTGTGCCGTGCTCCTGCTTGCTGTGCCGTGCTCCTGCTTTCTGTGCCGTGCTCCTGCTTGCTGCACTGTGCTCCTGCTTGCTGCGCCGTGCTCCTGCTTGCTGCGCCGTGCTCCTGCTTGCTGCACTGTGCTCCTGCTTTCTGCGCTGTGCTCCTGCTTTCTGCGCTGTGCTCCTGCTTGCTGCGCCGTGCTCCTGCTTGCTGCGCTGTGCTCCTGCTTTCTGCGCTGTGCTCCTGCTTGCTGCGCTGTGCTCCTGCTTTCTGCGCTGTGCTCCTGCTTGCTGCGCTGTGCTCCTGCTTGCTGCGCTGTGCTCCTGCTTTCTGCGCTGTGCTCCTGCTTGCTGCGCTGTGCTCCTGCTTGCTGCGCTGTGCTCCTGCTTTCTGCGCTGTGCTCCTGCTTGCTGCGCTGTGCTCCTGCTTGCTGCGCTGTGCTCCTGCTTTCTGCGCTGTGCTCCTGCTTGCTGCGCTGTGCTCCTGCTTGCTGCGCTGTGCTCCTGCTTTCTGCGCTGTGCTCCTGCTTGCTGCTCCGTGCTCCTGCTTTCTGCGCCGTGCTCCTGCTTGCTGCGCCGTGCTCCTGCTTGCTGCGCCGTGCTCCTGCTTGCTGTGCCGTGCTCCTGCTTTCTGTGCCGTGCTCCTGCTTGCTGCACTGTGCTCCTGCTTGCTGCGCTGTGCTCCTGCTTGCTGCGCCGTGCTCCTGCTTTCTGCGCCGTGCTCCTGTTTGCTGCGCTGTGCTCCTGCTTGCTGCGCCGTGCTCCTGCTTGCTGCACTGTGCTCCTTCAATGCTCCTTTCACTGCTCCCTCAGGTCTCCTTGTATCTTGGACGCACCTCGTATCTGGTCATCTTTGGCTACAGAATAATGTTAGAAGTGAGAGAAGGTCTAGCTTAGACAATCTACTGCAAATTGGTTTCAATTTCAGTTGAGTTAAACGAAACTTTTTGAGGCTTATCTTACAAAATGTTGAATTCTAGGCATTTCCAAGGATACAAAGAAGATTAAAACAGAGTCCTCGAGAAGGTTGCAATTTTCTAGAGCAGTTCAGCATGTTTTCCTTTAAATCTTTTTTTTAAAGTATTTGTTTATTTTTGGCTGTGCTGAGTCTTCACTGCCGCACTCGGGCTTTCTCCAGTTGCAGCAAGCCGGAGCTGCACTCCAGTCGCAGCAGGTGGGCCTTTGGTTGCAGCAGCTTCTCTCGTTGCAGAGCACAGGCTGAGGGCATGGGCTTCAGCCGTTGCAGCACACGGAGTCAGTGGTCATGGTGCACAGGCTTCGTTGCCCCAGAGCATGGGAAATCTTCCTGGACCAAGGATCAAAGCCGTGTACCCTGCACTGGCAGGTAGATTCTTAACCACTGGACCACCAGGGAAGTCCCTCCATTGCAATCTTTATGCCAGGTTCCCTGGCTTCCCTTATAGCCTAGTTGGGAAAGAACCTGCCTGCAGTGCGGGAGAGCCAGGTTCGATCTCTGGGTCAGGAAGATTCCCTGAAGAAGGAAATGGCAACCCATTCCAGTATTATTGCCTAGAGAATCCCATGGACGGAGGAGCCTGGTGGGCTGTGGTCCATGGGGTCCCAAGAGTTGGACACGACTGAGCATCTAAACCGCCACCACCACCAGGTCCCCCAGTGCAGTGCCACACAGAAACAGTGATAGCAGACGTTCTTCTTACTGCTAGCTTCTAAAACATCAGCTTTATTGAGACATAATCCACGTTCTGAAGATCATGGCATCCAGTCCCAGCACTTCATCAGAAATAGATAGGGAAACAGTGGAAACAGTGTCAGACTTTGTTTTGGGGGGAACCCAAAATCACTGCAGATGGTGACTGCAGTCATGAAATTAAAAGATGCTTACTCCTTGGAAGAAAAGTTATGACCAACCTAGACAGCATATTCGAAAGCAGGGACATTACTTTGCCAACAAAGTCCGTCTAGTCAAGGCTATGGTTTTTCCAGTGGTCATGTATGGATGTGAGAGTTGGACTGTGAAGAAGCTGAGCACCAAAGAATTGATGCTTTTGAACTGTAGTGTTGGAGAAGACTCTTGAGAGTCCCTTGGACTGCAAGGAGATCCAACCAATCCATTCTGAAGGAGAGCAGCCCTGGATGTTCTTTGGAAGGAATGATGCTAAAGCTGAAACTCCAATACTTTGGCCACCTCATACAAAGAGTTGACTCTTTGGAAAAGACTGATGCTGGGAGGGACTGGGGGCAGGAGGAGAAGGGGATGACAGAGGATGAGATGGCTGGATGGCATCACCAACTTGATGGATGTGAGTTTGAGTGAACTCCAGGAGTTGGCAATGGACAGGGAGGCCTGGCGTGCTGGGATTCATGGGGTCGCAGAGAGTGAGACATGACTGAGTGACTAAACTGAACTGAACTGAATCGAAATACCTTAAAGTTCACCAATTTAAAGTGTTCCATTGAATAGATTTTAGTATATTCACAGACATATGGAATGTTCACTAGAGTCCGTTTTAGAACATCTCATCGCCTCAAAAAGAAGCTCCTTTATCTGTTATCCTCCTACTTCCCCATCCTCCGCAGCCCTAAGAACCACTGAATCTACTTTTTGTCTCATTCAGAAATACATTTCCCTATTCTGGGATTGTGTGTGAATGGAAGGATAGAATATTTGGTCTTTCATGACTGCCTTCTTTATCTTAGCATAAAGTTTTCAAGTTTCTTGCAGATTATAGCGCACATGGATACTTCATTCTTTCATCTAATTTTTTAAAATTGTGGTCATGCATACACACAAAATAAAACTGGCCAGTTAAACCATTTTAAGTCAATTTTCTGGCATCAAGTACACTGACGTTGCTTTATAACCATCACTACTTTCAACTTCCAGAAATTTTCATCACTCCAACTGAAACTTACCCATAAGCAGCAATTCTGCCCCTCCCTCGGCCTCTGGAAACTACTATTGTGTCTCTCCCTATATGACTATTTTTGACTCATATAATGAAATCATATCTTATTTGCTCTTTTGTGCCTGGCTTATTTCACTTATTTTCACCACACTGTTTTGAGAGATTTTTTTAGTGTTTGCTCTAGGGCTTGCAATATTCATCTTAACAGCTTCAAATTTACACTAACAATTTCAATGAGATATAGACATGCTATCCTATTTAGCTCTATTCTCTTTCCTCCCTTTTATTGTTATAATACGTTTCTTGGTATTATTATAATAAGTCTATATTACATCTATAAATGTTGTAAAGCCAGAAATACATAGCTATAGTTTTTAATTTATAATTTTATGTTTCAAAATGAAACTAAGATAAAACAGGAGAGAAAGTGTGTATTTATCACTTCTGTGATATCAGCCTTCTTATTCATAGTTTCTGGTTCTCTTCATTTGTTCCTGTGGATTCAAATCACCACGTGGAGTCGTTTTGTCACGACAGCTTTGCTCTCACTTTCTTCGTGGTTTTAATGGCAAATGCAGTATATTTCCGTATATTGTACAGACAACAACATATGCTTGTTGTTTTATGCAATGCGGGCATTTATCAGATGAGACTGAGCTGTAACTATTTATCACTGTTCTTTTCCCATCTCTTTATTCTTCATCTGTGTGTACTTAGGTAGTAGAGGGAAAATAAGAGACCCTAATTGATTCGTAGTAGGTCTGGAAGTTGATCAGTTGTGTTCGACTCTGTGAGACTCCATGGACTGTAGCCTGCCAGGCATCTCCATCCATGGAATTTTCCAGGCATGAATACTAGAGTGGGTTGCCATTCCCTTCACCAGGGGATCTTCCCAACCCAGGGATCGAACCCAGGTCTCCTGCATTGCAGTCAGATTTTTTACCATCTGAGCCACCAAGGAAGCCCCGTAGTAGGTCTGGGGAAGGTTAAATCCCATCAGGCAGAAGCCAGTAGAAGAAGCGACCAGGCTGGATTATTTTGGCAGCATTTATAATATGCAGCAGTATTCTGAAAAAATTAAGAGCATATGCTTTTTTGGCCAGTTAGATTGCTACCTGCAAGTTGAGCATCTTTGAACAAGTAAATTATTATTATTTTTTCTGATCCTCTGTTTCCTCATTGATGTAATGGATATAATATTATCTATGTGGTGTTGAGAGTTAAATGATGTAATATATATTAGGTGTTCAATAAATGATAACTATTATTATACCTAACTGAGAACTAAAATTTCAGAGCACATGCCCACAAGGCCCAGGGATTACCCTGGCAGAAGGACAATGACAAACGGAGCGATAATGACCTATGGTTATTCTGGTTCTCAATAGCAGGGCTAATGACATAATGACTTTAAACTGAAAAGCAAAGTAGAATTGAGGGGCCAGGGATAAAGGGCCAATGAATATGATGTGAAACTTTTATATTATTTTACTCTTATCTTAGAATACACTTGCACACATTTGGAAGACAGGTCATCAAAATTCCCTGTGACTACACAGTAATGTTGATTTTGGTTCATTATTTCTACGGCAAAAAAAAAGACCTCTTTGTAGGTCATATATTTATATGCATGTTTGCTAGAGAGCTGTTCAAGTTAGCAGAATGAGGAGGAAAGGGAATACTTGGTACTAATGCATTCTATTTGTTTTTCTTGCAGTCATAGTACAAATTGCTATAAAAACAAAGATCCAAGAAGAGTATCTTAATTAGGCAGCTGTGGTATATGGTAAAAACAGGTAGCAAAGTATTGAGGTAATCAGAAAAATCTTTATCAATAGGAACATATCTTTATAATATATTTTGCAATGACAATTACTTAGCTCCCAGTTTATTTCCTCTCCTCTTATCCTCACGGTATTTTTAAGAATTTTTTAAATAAAAGTTTTGTTATCAAGTGAGTTCATGGGGAGAACTTCAGAAATATCAATATTCTAGAGAAAATTATCAGAAAAAAATTCATAAAGAGAACTGAAAAATGGCTTGGCCTGCTAACATGACCCATCCTAGCTCTTCAGAACTAGCTTGTGCCGCATGTGAGAAGAGTGCAGAGTCCTCGCCTCAATGAGGCAACAAAGAGCCTTCTTCTTCTTGATGCTAGGTTAGTCACGAGGCTTATATTCTAGCAGGTCCAGCTGGTACACACTGTACCTGCAAAGGCAGGAAAGAGGTTACACCCCAAAGAGGCTGCAAGAATTCAGCTAGCATGCCCTGGCAGGATCTGGGGTGCTCGATCACAGAAGTCAGAAAAAGCAAGATTTCGTTAGCCTGAGGACATTCCTACGTGGAAGAAGGGCTGGTTCTTAGAAACCTGGAGAAAGTGACAGCTCATACATGGCTGAGTTGAAATGCCTAAGTGACAGAAGGGATTTAAACCATAAGAGAATGCATGCTAAGTCGTTTCAGTTGTATCTGGCTCTGTGACCCTGTGGACTGCAGCCCACCAGCTCTTCTGTCCATGGGATTCTCCAGGCCAGAATACTGGAGTGGGTTGCCATGCCCTCCTCCAGGGGATCTTCCCGACCCGGGTATCGAACCCACATCTCTTACATCTCCTGCATTGGCAGGTGGGTTCTTTATCACTTGCGCCACCAGGAAGCCCATCAGAGGAATAAGATGATCTTAGAAACAAAGAGACACAGAAGTTATGAAAAACACATGGACACCGAGGGAGAAGTGGAAGGCAGAATGAATTAGGAGACTGAAACTGTCATATATACAGTAGTATAAAATAGATGGCTAATGAGAACCCACTGTATAGCTCAGGGAACTCTACTCAGTGCTATGCGGTGACCTAAATGGGAAGGAAATCCAAAAAAGAGGGGAATATGTGAATATGTACAGTCGATTCACTTTGCTGTATAGCAGAAACTAACACAACATTGTAAAGCAAATATACTCTAATAAGAATTAATTTACAAAAATTATCAGGGAAATGAGCGTGTTGGAATATATATAGTATGTGAAGTAAGAAGACCTACCAGAGGATTGTGTTCCACAGAAGGGTCTGAAAGTCACATCACAAAATACCAAACTATCGGTAATTTGCTCATGAGATGGGTGTCAGCATCACCAGGATTAGTATTGGCTCTTCTCTGTAGACCAGGGCTGATGGTAGGAAATGGAATCACAGAACCAGGCTCATCAGCAGCAGTGGGGACAACGGGATGATGAAACAATAGAGGCTAGTGGGTGGCCTGACTGCCAGAACCCAGGAAAAAACAAGTGAAAAGATGGTAAATTTGGAGAGATCCCTAAGGGAACTTAATCTACAAGAGAGCTGTGGAGATAACTGAGTGAAATAAAGTCCCTAGGGACAAATAAATGGGATGCCCCAGAGCTGCTTTATATTAATACAATCAAAAGAATGCAAGAATAGGTGAGAGAAGCCTCGGGGCACTTGCTCCAATAAAGAACTGTGATCCTTTGCTCCATTTCTAAGCCAGTTGGACAAGCCAATTTTTTAGACCCCCAAATTATTATTAACTCAAAAGGTGAATGGTCCCTAGGGGAAATGTATGGTAAAGATTCTTTTAGTGCCTTCCCGAAGGGACCTTCAGCCACTTCACTCGGATGACTGTACATTGGAGAAAGGAGAGCGCCCAGATATTTTGAGAACTGTTGGATGAAGAAACTTAAACTAGAAACTGAAAAGGTCATCATGGCCCCTCCATTACAACTGTGGTGTATGCAGCCCATCCAGCGTGGAAGAAGCACTGAATGACTAAGTAGATAAAATAACTTAGCCAGTTGACATTAGCCGGCCTTTACCATCAGGAATCCCAGAACTGGCACGATTGGCGTGTAAATACAGTGATCATGCTGTCAGAGGTAGAGTCTAGGTGTGAGCCCAGGAGGATGGAGTCCCACATGCCAAGGCCTATATAATTAATAATCATCGCTTCCTCTGAGTGTCTGATCTATCAGCAACAGAGAA
>SJYC01024873.1:0-15969 GCA_006408675.1 Madoqua kirkii | reverse complement strand
ACACGCCTGAGTGACTGAACTGGACTGAACTGAACAATTTCATATTGATTCTATAAAATATATACAAAATAAAAATAGAGGAAGTGATTATCTCATTACATAGTAAAAGCCCAATGTACTATCTTAGTAAACTGATTTTACCTCCTAGTTTCAAGTGGTAAGTCTATGTTTTACCTGCATCTCATTCCTGAGGCCTCTCCTAAGGCTCCAATCTTTATTAACCTCAGTACCTTACAATACATTTTTATTTGAGTATCATCTTACAACACAATCATCTCCCATAAAATGTTTCTAATTCTCATATTTATATGAATTATACCATAATTTGGTCTCATGCTTCTAACATTAGAAAAAATTAGAACTAATTTTGCTTTTTTCAGTACTTAATCCTGTATCTGTCATCTGTTTTGTGTGTATACACACAGACACATATGGGGGTGGGGTTTGCGAATGATGGAGTTTGAATTGGATTGGAGCTAATGGGACTGAGGGCTTCCCAGGTCGTGCTAGTGATAAAGAATACACATGCCAGTGCAGGAAATGTAAAAAAATTAGAACTAATTTTGCTTTTTTCAGTACTTAATCCTGTATCTGTCATCTGTTTTGTGTGTATACACACAGACACATATGGGGGTGGGGTTTGCGAATGATGGAGTTTGAATTGGATTGGAGCTAATGGGACTGAGGGCTTCCCAGGTCGTGCTAGTGATAAAGAATACACATGCCAGTGCAGGAAATGTAAGAAACGCAGGTTCCATCCTGGGCTGGGAAGATCCCCTGAAGAATGGAATGGCAGCCACTCCAGCGTTCTTGCCAGGAGAACCCCATGGACAGAAGAGCCGGGTGGGCTACAGTCCACGGGGGTCGCGAAGAATCGCCTGAGCAGCAGAGCTAACGGGGATGAAACTCCACCCAGCTTAAGGAGAGAAGGGAATTTGCTGGAGAGATCCAGTGGTAGTTCACAAAACCAACGAAAGTGGTGCGGGCACTAGAACAAGTCTAGGAACCTCTGGAACTGGAACCAGCAAGCTAATGCCACTAGAATGTGCTTTCTCTATCTAGATGGCAGCTACATTTTCTATTTTCCACGAGGCGAGGGCACCAGTAAGAGACTTGATGCCACACGCCTACAGCTCAATGCGCATAAAGAAAAGCTGTTTGGCCTCCATTTTTAATTTAGCCAGTCTCCACAAGGCATTCTTATCAATTTCTGTCCAGCCTGGTCCATAGGCCTATTCCTTGGACCCATCACTGGGGCCAGTGGATGTTGTACTATATTTGGGACTGGCAAACATTGTACAACATCTTACTGCAAGGAACCTACAAGGCTTGGGAGGGTTCTCGCTCTCTCTCAGGCATTCATAACCTTCTAATATGACCCTGACGATTCCCTAATACAGCTCCTGTATCTTGCAAATATCACCATCCTTCAAGCACAACATGTTCATTTATATCCCAGCCTTTTCTTAGAATCACAGAATCTCAAAAATGAAAAGTCTCTATATAGGCATTAGTTCATTTTAGCTTCCTGACCTTAGGGAGATTAGAGGTGAATATTTGGGAATTAAATCGAAAGTATCAAAGAAGAGAAGGGAGATGAGGTAGATAGAAATGGATGGGATGGGACGTGCAAAATCTAAGGTTTTGTCCATATGACAAAGCCACTCTATCCCAGGGGGCTGGGATACAGTGAAGACCACTGGAGGAATTGGACTTTGGGAGAGGAAGGGATAGAGAGAGTGTGGGATGGGCTTGAGGAAGAGGTTTTTCATTGCAGGATTTTAGTTCCCTGACCAGGGATTGAACCTGGGTGGGCCATGGCAGGGAAAAGGCCGAGCCCTAACCACTGGACCACCAGAGAACTCCCCAGGAAGAGCCCACCTGGGAAAACTTTGCACAAGATGAAGAAACAAAAGCCAAGTGAGCAGAAGGGGAAAGGGACGGAAGGAAGGAGGCGATGCAGCTTCTCAGGTCTGCCATCCATCCCATGCTTTGTTAGCATAATTCTATTCCAGTAGAGCTTGTATATAGGGTGTGATTACGATCTGGTTTACAGTGGTAAAAAAAAATCCCATGATTTTACATGTTAAACTGGGAGTGATGATTTGTAACAGCAATCATCTGGGCACCAGGGTTTATTACAAGCCGAGATCTGTTTCTGTGCAGCTGCCACCCACTGGTTTTGGCTCTAAGCCTTGCAATCATGCAGAATAAGCCTGCTCCCTTTACATCTGGCAAACACTCAGGTATTTGAAAACAATTATCATGGAGTCCCTGAGTCATCCCTCTTTCAGACTAAACATTATCAGCTTTTTAACCTTTTCTCATAGAATATAATTAGAAATACCTTGCTGCTGAGTTCACTCCAGGTAGCTTCTTACCAGGGCAGAGAAGAGGGAGTTTACTGCTTCCTTTCCGATGGATAATAAGCATCTAAAACAGCGGCCTGGAATCACATTAATAATTTTAGTAGGTACCCTGTGTATGAAATGTAAACTTAACCCTCAATGAAAACTCCAGGTCCTTTCCACTTGTGCTGCTTCTGACCTAGGTCTCATCTCTCCTGTTTTCGTTCATTTATTGGAAGACTTTATTGAAGACATCTCATTAATTAAATACATTTTGTTAATGAGGAACCACTGTGGGCTTGGCAGAGGGAGTGGGAAAGATTTATCACTACTAGGATCCTCTCCCCGGAGAAGGCAATGGTACCCCACTCCAGTACTCTTGCCTGGAGAATCCCAGGGACGGAGGAGCCTGGTGGGATGCTGTCTCTGGGATGGCACAGAGTCGGACACGACTGAAGCGACTTAGCAGCAGCAGCAGGATCCTCTCCCATTGCTGTGACCCAGGGAAATGGGATGGCAGGACCTAGGGTTAGGACTGAGAGGGAGATAAACAAAGCATCTAGGGTGCAGTCTCTGGGATGGCACAGAGTCGGACACGACTGAAGCGACTTAGCAGCAGCAGCAGGATCCTCTCCCATTGCTGTGACCCAGGGAAATGGGATGGCAGGACCTAGGGTTAGGACTGAGAGGGAGATAAGCAAAACATCTAGGGTGCGAAATTTAAGGAGGCACTCACTTTTGGGTTTGTGAAAGTGCGGGACTTATAGTGTAGTATTCTGGATGGAGTTCTTAGCCAGTTCCCCTCTCCAGCTGATCCCTTTGGCTAATATGAGAACATAGATTGGATAGTTAGTTCAGGTGTTGGTCATTTTAAAGTTTTAGACTTAGTACTTTTATATTGCACACAAACCCACACGCATATACTCTTATTTAATGTACCCTGGGGAAAATGACAGTCATATATATAGTCAGCATGAGGGAGATCAGAATACAAGACTGAGGTCTTTCCTAGGTCTTTGCATGACAATAAGAGAGAAAAGAGGCGCATATAAATCCAAGCCTTGCTGCCGGTTTGGAGGTGTTTATCTTCAGGGGTTCCTTTGGGCTGTGGATCCTTGATAATCTCTGTCCAAATTTTTCTTTAAAATTATTGCCTGGATCTAGATTCTCCCATCCTACAGAGCTACAGCTCAGAACATTAAATGACTCCCCAATGACCAGCGCCTACATAGGAAATTTGGAGAAAATAAAGAACTTTGCTATGATTATGTAACTAAGCCTCAGACAAAAAAGGAGGCTAAGTCAAAAGGGAATGGCCCCTCACAGAGAGCATTAAAACCCTTTCCAGGAAAACAAAGAGAAGGAAAGCACAGGCAAAGGCGAGTGGAATACAGACCTCCTCCCTCAGGTTAGGTTGCTTTGTCCAGCTTAAGCCAAATCTATTTGAGGAATTTCCCATTTTAGTCTCCTCAGGGAAAGGGGACCAAGATGCATGCAACAGGGTTCCTAATGCAGGACTCAGTCCAAGGCTCACTCACTTGCGAAGAGGAACCCTAGCTTTCATAATAAAGGTCAATGCAGAATCTCAGGAGTGTTCTTAGCTCTGATTGAGGAGGAAGAGTCAGGAGGCATCACAGAGAGGGGGAGGAGCCATTTTTAACTTAACTTTCAGAATATAATGATATACTTTTAATTTTTTTTTTTTTACTTTTAATTTTAAATGCTATTCTTGCTCCTTCTGAAACTTTTAAAGACCACCGAATGAGAAAACATAAAGTGAGAGTCTGTCCCATGCTTCTAGCCCCTGGAAGACACAACTGTTCACAGTTTGATGTGTATCTATCCGACACTCTAGTGTCTTTGAAATGTGTTATTATATACATATTAGTAAGGGTTCTCCAGAGAAGTAGAACCAATAATGTGTATGTGTGTCCATATATCTATACCTTTATCTGTATCACCTATGTATATAATACAAATGAGAGTGAGACAGAGAGAGAGTAAGGAACTGGCTCACATCATTATAAAATGTCCTAAGATCTGCAGTTGGCAACCTGGAGACCCAGGAGAGCTGATGCTATAGTTCCAGTGCAAGTCCAAAGGACTGGGACCCAAGAGAGCTGATGGGGTAAGTTCCAATCCCGAAGCTGGCAAGCTGGAGACCCAGGGAGACTTGATGTTTCAGTTTAAGTCCAAAGGCAAGAAAAGACCAATGTCCCAGCTCCAAGGCTGTCAGGCAAAATGAGTTTCCTCTTCCTTAGCCTTTTTGTTCTATTTAGGTCTTCAAATGATCGGGTGAGGTACACTCACATTAGGGAGGGCAATCTGCTTTACTCAGTCTATCAGTTCAAATGTTAATCTCATCCAGAACATCCTCACAGAAACAAACAGAATAATGTTTGGCCAAATATCTGGGTTTCCTGTGGCCCAGTCAAGGTGATACATACAATTGCTGCATATATTTATTATATAAAATAAATGGCTCAAAGCATATGAATTGGACATTAAGAATGTGGGCTTCAGCATCAGAGGGCCTGGGTTTGAGTTGTAAACTTGATAAGTCACCAAATGGCTCTGAATGTCTGTTTCCTTATTTATAAGACTAACTTAATAACATGATATACCTTACAGAGTTGTGACGGAAGTTAAACAAAGCGTTCCAAATAAATTGCCTAGTGGAGAATAAGCACACTGTTAAATTCTCAACAATATAATAGTATCTAAAATTTATATGCCACTCAGTATAGTCCAATTTCTAAATGGTATAGTACTAATTTATTCCTCAAAAATATGCTATAAGTCAGTACTATTATTATTGCTATTTTGCAGATGGGGAAACTGAGGCACATGAAAGTTAAATAACCTGCCCGAGACCCTGAGCAAAGTAGTGCACCCAGCGGTCAGTGGTAGACATGTCAGCTCTGGAGAACATGCTTGAACCACTTTCCTTACTGCTTTCCAACTGCTGCAAATATTCCATTTCCCAGTTTATATTTACCTCTAAGGGCTTCCCTGGTGGCTCAGAGGTTAAAGCGTCTGCCTGCAATGCGGGAGACCTGGGTCTGATCTCTGGGTTGGGAAGATCCCCTGGAGAAGGAAATGGCAACCCACTCCTGTACTCTTGCCTGGAGAATCCCATGGACGGAGGAGCTTGGTGGGCTACAGTCCATGGGGTCACAAAGAGTCGGACACAACAGTGTTTGCTTATAGTGTCTTTCTTCTATAAGAAGTCGTAAATTTTTATCTAGTCTGATTTCTCCATTTAAAATGATTTCTTGCTGATCTTAAACGATTAACAGAAATTTCCCTGTCAAAGAAGATTTCTACCTTCCACCTTGACAGAAAGATAACTGTGTTCAAAAGACATGCATGAAAGGGTGGGAAAGCAGGGGACATTCGGGAAAAACTGAGATAATCAGATCCATGAATTCTGAGACAAGCTTGAAAAGGTCATTTAGAATTAGATTGTCAAAAACCTTGTAAGTATTGATTTTATTCTGTGAGTAGTGAAACTGGGAGCCACTTAACTTATGCTTTTGTTTTCAATAAAACATACTTATGTATAGAATGATATAAAGCAAAATAAAAATAAATGTTTTCTAATTGAAACTTCCCATACACCCAGAATATTCTTAAAAGGTAAGCTTCTCTTAAATGTTTCTGATTTTGATTCTTGTGATTATCATCATAATTCTGAAGAATATATTTATAATTCTTTTTTATTTGTAAGTTCAGAGAAAATTTACTTACTCTCACTTATGAAGAAGAGGAATTTGGCTTATCTGTACTATTTCCCACCTTTTCTTCCATTGCCTTCTCCTCTTATATATGTATTCAATACTATACCACATATATGAATAATAAAAGAATAATACACATGTTGTATTTGTCTTTTATATCAATCAAAAATATATAAAATTCTAATTATCTTCCAGTAATTAAAAATGAAAACTTCTAATTCTGCTTTATGTAAGGTGAGAGAAATTACCACCATCCCTAAACTATTCTTCAGAGATCAAATTGCAAACATTCATTGGCTCATAGATAAAAGGAAGAGAATTCCAGAAAAAAAAAACATCTGCTTTATTGACTATTCCAAAGCCTTTGACTATGTGAATGACAACAAACTATAGAAAATTCTTCAAGAGATGGGAACATCAGACCACCTTACTTGCCTTCTGAGAAATGTGTATTCAGGTCAAGAAGCAACAGTTAGAAATGGACATGGAAAAATGAACTGGTTACAAATTGGGAAAGGAGTACGTCAAGGCTGCATTTTGTTACCTGCTTATTTAACTTATATGCAGAGTACATCATGAGAAACGCTGGGCTGGAAGATGTACAAGCTGGAACCAAGATTGCCAGGAGAAGTATCAATAACTTCAGATATGCAGATGATACCACTTTAATGGCAGAAAGTGAAGAGGAACTAAAAAGCCTCTTGATGAAAGTGAAAGAGGAGAGTAAAAAAACTGGCTTAAAACTCAACGTTCAAAAAATGGAGATCATGGCTAGACCAGGATAGTGAAGTACTGTCTATCTTCCCCTTTGTTACCTTCGTCATCTCTGAAACAAAAAAATCCGAGGTTTTAGTGACGTCTACCACTGACATTAGTACTTTAATTTTCTACGAACCGGGAACCTTCTTTTCGATACTGGGTGGGTCTGTCGTATAGCTTTTCGTCTCTGTAATGAAACGGCTGTTTCTCGGTAATAGTCAAAGCCATGGTTTTTCCAGTAGTCATGTATGGATGTGAGAGTTGGACCATAAAGAAAGCTGAGCACTGAAGAACTGATGCTTTTGAATTGTGCTGTTGGGGAAGACACGTGAGAGTCCCTTGGACTGCGAGGAGATCCAACCAGTCCATCCTAAAGGAAATCAGTTCTGAATATTCATTGGAAGGACTGATGCTGAAGCTGAAGCTCCAGTACTTTGACCACCTGATGTGGAGAACTGATTCATTGGAAAAGACCCTGATGCTGGGAAAGATTGAAGGTAGGAGAAGAGGCTGGCAGAGGATGAGATGATTGGATGGCATCACCATGTGATGGACATGAGTTTGAGCAAGCTCCGGGAGTTAGTGATGGACAGGGAGGCCTGGCGTGCTGCAATCCATGGGGTCGCAAAGAGTCAGACACGACTGAGCAACTGAACGGAACTGAACTGAAAACTATTTTAAAAAAACTTAAAAAAACCCTCATTTAGTTGCTCAGTTGTTTCTGGCGGTGGCGAGTCCTCGCTGGTGGGTGCAGGTCTGCTCTAGCTGCGGCTAGCAGGGGGGACTCTCTGGCTTGGTGCAGAGCAAGCGGCTTCTCTTGTTGCAGAGCACAGGCTCTTGGGCTGTGGCCTCCAGTAGTTGCAGTGCTCAGGCTTAGTTGCTCCACGGCATGTGGGATCCCCCAGACCCACACTGTGCCCTGCATTGCAAGGTGGACTCCTTAGCTACTGCACCCTGAGGGAAGCCCCTAAACTCTTGCTTCACTTACTTTCTGATGGCTCTGTCTTTACTTTAATGTTGGCAATATTGCTAACATTTACATTCTGTTCTTTATGGTAAGTATTCTGTACCTTTTCCAACCCCTTAGAACAAATACGTGATATTTTATAACATTATGTTGAATAAATTTATTGTGATGCAAGTTATACCATTAGAAAATGTAATTTTCTATTGCTAAATGAGTTGTTAGACCCGGAGAAGGCCTAATCACCGGAACCGTCGCCTCACAGATCACCAAGATTCGTTGAATTCGATGCAATCAGCAAGAGAGTTTATTGAACCGGCGCACCGGGGTTCGAACTCCTCAGGAGGAGTGAACCCAGAACGCTGGTCACTAAGGATTTTTATACAGAAAAATCACAAGTAGGCGGGAGTAAGGTTAGGACACGGAAAACAATGTGATTGGGGACCATACATAGGTAGGTACAGGTGGGGTGAGGATGTTTGATTGGTGGGCAAGGCTTAACCTTTAAGGGGATAGGTCTGCAGGTAATCGGGTCAAAACGGCTGGCTGACCACTCCGTGGCGGTTGGTCAGTCTTCAGAAAAACAGCTACCCGGAAAAAGTTTTAACAGAAAATACATCACCGGGGGGTCTCTTGCCAGAAAACTAGGCTATAAGTCATCAGTTAAGGATTAATAGGAAAACTTACCACTATAGAGGGGTTTTTTTTTGTTGTTGTTGTTTTTTCTTTCAAGGATCAGGAGGCCATGAGTCACCAGATGAGGGGAAGGTTATTTTCCATGAGGTATGGCCTGCCTCTGGGGTTTTAGAACACAGGAGACTTAAAATTTTAACCTAATTCCTTCAAAGGAGTGAACCCAGAACGCTGGTCACTAAGGATTTTTATACAGAAAAATCACAAGCAGGCGGGAGTAAGGTTAGGACACGGAAAACAATGTGATTGGGGACCATAGGTAGGTACAGGTGGGGTGAGGATGTTTGATTGGTGGGCAAGGGTTAACCTTTAAGGGGATAGGTCTGCAGGTAATCGGGTCAAAACGGCTGGCTGACCACTCCGTGGCGGTTGGTCAGTCTTCAGAAAAACAGCTACCCGGAAAAAGTTTTAACAGAAAATACATCACCGGGGGGTCTCTTGCCAGAAAACTAGGCTATAAGTCATCAGTTAAGGATTAATAGGAAAACTTACCACTATAGAGGGGTTTTTTTTTGTTGTTGTTGTTTTTTCTTTCAAGGATCAGGAGGCCATGAGTCACCAGATGAGGGGAAGGTTATTTTCCATGAGGTATGGCCTGCCTCTGGGGTTTTAGAACACAGGAGACTTAAAATTTTAACCTAATTCCTTCAGAGTGTTGACCCAAACAGTGTCAAGATCAGATGGACTGGTGGCTCAGATGGTAAAGAATCTGCCTGCAATGTGGGAGATCCAGGTTCAGTCCCTGGGTTGGGAGGGTCCTCTGGTGAAGGGAATGGCAAACCACTCCAGTATTCTTGCCTGGAGGAGTCCATGGAGACAGGTGCCTGGCAGGCTACAGTCCACAGGGTAGCAGAGTCAGACTCAACTGAAAGACTTAACACTTAAATTCTAACAGCTACTCAAATCCATGCCCTATTCAATTGCTTGTTACATGGACTATGTGGCTTTCCCCACTGACTACCTAGTTGCCTTTCTTTTTTTCTATAAATATATAAAAATATACCTTTTTCATGATAATATCTTCCAGCTTTGTAACATATTGTTGATATTGTTAATAGTTGTTGAATGGAAAGAATTTTCTCCCCGAACATCCTCTTCAGACTTTCTTTTCTAATTTAAATATGTTGCTTTCTAGGCTTGATGGCCAACTGTTACGGGTTCTTTTCATTGTATTCATAGGTTAGGATTCTGTTCTCATTTTGCTGGGCTATTTCAAGTTAAAATCTAAAAATGTGCATGAGAATAAATTTTTGAATCCATGCATTCCTTAAATGACTTGATTTTGTCCTCACTCTTGCCTGAGTTTTACACAGAATTCAAGCTTGTCATTTGTGTATTTGATAAATGTAAGCCATCAAAGCTCTTAGTGACCCTCTCTGAATGAGGCCCACACGTTTATAGTTCTATAAGCAAAGGAGTCCTGAGAAAATCAGCAGATTTTCTCATCTAACTCAGGCTATCAGTTACTTTAGTCTGCAAGAATTCAATTTCCTTCCTACATATATGTCTTCTTGAGACTTGCTACTTGTTGCCTTCTGCTTTCGGCATTTACCGCTGTGTGACATAGTTACATCATCGAAACAGTCTGTAGCATAGTTTTTGACCTATGAGTGGAAACTGTTATATAACTGTCCCTTGTCAGTATCATGGGAGCATCCAGCTGTGAAAAACATTTAAATATATTCAAGTACTCCTACGCAGAATAAAGTAATATACTTCTTTGTTGTGAATAAAGAACTTGGAGTTAATTTGGTTTGTATCCCACTGAGCATGTACTTGTTGAACATTTTTGTGTGACATTGCTCTGTATTTTCTGAAGTTGAGTTCACTCCTCCACGCTGATAGATCAGTCTCCTGCAGTGTGCTGCTCCATACGTTTAGCCAACGCAATAACTTCACTGATCAATAAGATATTATAACAGATTTTATACAGGAGAACATCATGTTTGGAGACAAAAGGGAAGACGCATGTAGGTGGCTCTTCAGTCTGCAGGAAAGACTTAGAAAATGTAATGGAGAGTAAGCGTGGAGTAGTAAATCAGTGTCAGAGCTATTTGATCTCTTTTCCCTTTCCTTTCGTAGAGCTTGTGATAGCGCTACAGCTTTAGAGGGCAACAAGGAAAACTACCATTTGATCTAACTGAATAAAAACAACTTGAGAATGCTTCACATTTACTTTTTTCTCTTCGCTATCACTTTGCTGCCTATAGTGGAGTAAGTGACAAGTCTTGAAGAAAATAATTGGTGGAGGAAATTGAAGAGAAAAAAAAATTGTTTTGGTTTATGTTTACTTTCATTTTTTCTTTCCATTTTCATCTTTAATTACCTCTACACAGCATGACAGATACACTTCTCATTGTACTAGTCCATCAGGTAGAGTATCAATACATGGAAAGTTATTACCATTCTCTTCTCATTAGAGACATCACAGTTTGTCCCACCAAGTATCCATTAAGCAATCTTCTCTGGAAGTGCCCCCTGAACCACACCATGTCATTTCTGTGGCTCTGAGGCTGTGCTGTCTGATACAGTAGACACTCAACCACATATGTGGCCACTGCATTGGACAGCACAAATGGACAGTTTTCACTATCGCAGACAATTCTTTTGAACAGCTTTGCTTTAGTACTCTTGCGGACATCACTCAAGCTTTCTCTGTCCAAGAATCTCTTTCTGGGAACCATTTCCCCGTCTCCCCTGTTCAGCCGTATAGGCCCCAAGTTCAGTTCAGTTCAGTTCAGTTCAGTTGCTCAGTCATGTCCGACTTTTTGCAACCTCGTGGACTGCAACACGCCAGGCTTCCCTGTCCATCACCAGCTCTTGGAGCTTGTTCAAACTCATGTTCATAGAGTCAGTGATACCATCCAACCATCCCATCCTCTGTCATCCCCTTCTCCTCCTGCCTTCAATCTTTCTCTGCATCAAGGTCTTTTCCAATGAATCAGTTCTTCGCATCAAGTGGCCAAAGTATTGGAGCTTCATCTTTAGCATCAGTCCTTCCAGTGAATATTCAGGACTGATTTCCTTCAGGATTGACTGGCTGGATCTCCTTGTAGTCCAAGGGACTCTCAAGAGCCCCTTCTCCAACAGCACAGTTCAAAAGCATCCATTCTTTGGCACTCAGCTTTCTTTATGGTCCAACTCTCACATCCATACATGACTACTGGAAAAACCATGGCTTTGACTAGATGGACCTTTGTTGGCAAAGTAATGTCTCTGCTCTTCAATATGCGGTCTAGGCTGGTCTTAGCTTTTCTTCCAAGGAGCAAGCATAGTTTGATTTTATGGCTACAGTCACCACCGGCAGTGATTTTGGGGCCCCCAAAAGAAAATCTGTCACTGCTTCCACTTTTGCCTTCTATTTGCCGTGAAGTGATGAGACTGGACGCCATGATCTTAGTTTTTAATGTTGAATTTCAAGCCAACTGGGATAGTTTACCTTATTTAAGTAGAGTTAGTGACACTCTACTTTTTTGGGATTTATGGAGTTAGGACCTAGAAATTTGGCAGAGTCCATAAAGCCTGGGATTTCTCGGGGGGTATATTTTCCATCATTGGGGAAAAGCCTGTGGTGAGCAAGCAAAAAATGAGCATGCAAAACAGTTAGAGATAAGAAGCAGAAAATATAGTGTTAGCATTTAGGTTCCCAAGATTGCTGAAGCTGAGGCCCAGCTTTATTTCTATGCTTATATCTTTGTAATTAACTTCCTACTTTGCTTAAGCTACTTCAGGTTGAGTTGCTCTCACTGGAAAAGTTATCAGGGTAAATAACTCCTGTTATAGTTGTTTCCACAACATTATGATTCATGAAAGAAATGCAACATTAATGATTTTGACTAGATTTTCATTAGATCCTTATATCCAGCTACATCTTCTCAGGTAATTGCAACTGCTAATAAAACTTGAAGTTTAAAAGTATCTCTCTTACTCAAACACTCAAAATTCCTGGACAACATAATTAACACATTAAATTTTCCAAAATATAATTTTGGTATAGGTATTTGTTAAGACTCCATTTTCATATAGGTAACACAATACTAGAATTAAGCATCTATTTAATTATATATGCTAGAATAAAATATATTACTAGATGTACTTTTTTCCATTCTTTTAATGGCTTTGATTTTTTTCGGTTGGATAGCTTAAATAAAAGAAGTTTCCAACTTGAAAAATCATTTGGTTCTAGAAGTACAGTGGGAACATTTGTAACTTGGAATATACTCTTCATGAAGATAGTATTTTTATTAATAGTGGTAGGTTGTTTTGTTGCCACATGAAAACTACTTAACTAATACAGGTACGATTACCTTTCATTTCCTCTTTGAGATGTTCTTTCTACACGATTCACCTTCACGCCTTCATCTACTGATGTTTATGAAGCACTGTGGCCTCCCATAAGTAAGTCCAACTGTCATCTTAAATCATGTGCATGAAAGATTGAGTGGAAGCTTAAAATACCAAAAACATTTTTCCATTTCCTAGTCAAAAGAAAAGGAGTTACTTTTGACTTCTCTTGTTTTTCTTTTCCCATCTTAGCCCCAACTATCTCTCCACAACACATGATAGGGAAACTGGGTAACTACTTGCGCTACATGTTTGGAAACTATTCTTCAAATAATTCATTAATAAGGAAGAATGAAGAATTTAAAATGAGCCTTTTAAAAACATCCCCTACAATGTAAAGGTGTATACACTAAAGATTACTTAGAAGTATACGGTCAAAATTAGAAAAATGTCATTGGGTAGCATGTGTGATGGATAAATTTTGAAATAATTAAATTACAAATAATTGACATTCCCCAAATTAAATGTATCAAACCCATGGCATACTGTATCTAAGAAGTTAAATCTCAATTCCAAATGGCTGCTAAACTCTGACCCCATATGAGGGCTTCCCTGGTGGCTCAGTGGTAAAGAATCTGCCTGCTGATGCAAGAGACATGAGTTTGATCCATGGTCTGGGGAAGACCTCACATGCTGCCAAGCAACTAAGCTCATGTGTCACGACTCTTAAGCCCGTACTCTAGAGCCGGGGACCTGCACCTACTGAGCCCATGTGGCACAACGGAGGAAGCTCACACAGCCTCAGCCCATGCTCTACAACAAGAGAAGCGCATGCGCGGCGACAGGGAGCAGTCCCGGCTCACTGCAGCCAGGGAAAAGCCGGCACAGCAGGGAAGACCCCGTGCAGCCAAAACAAAGAAAGAAAACTACGCAAAAGAGAAGCCCTATGAAACACTGGAAAGTTAAGTCATATGATGTCCAGCAGTAATGACAGAAATTTCCCGACTAGTATTTGTGGAGCACTTAAGAAAAAAAAAAAAAAGGCAATGTTGGTAAGGAGAATTATGCATTCTAATCTGAGGGGAAATGTCATCAATATTGAGTAGCTTTGGCCTAAATTCCCAGATTTGACACATTTGAAGCTCACATTCACCGCAACACATAGATTAATTTTCTGAGAAACTGTGATATTAACCTGAGTTATGGGAGCTCACTTATGAGTTACGTGAGCTCATATATGGATATGAGCTCATATATGGATCCACATATTGGATCCATGTATATTATTAACGTATGTAGTTTGTAATGAAATAATGATTTTTGTTTGTTGGTTTCTGGCTTTCACTACAAAATTCTTTAAAAAGCTGAGCAATTGGATTACTCAGAGCCAACCAGAAACCACAAACCTAGAACTGTGGTTTCAAGTTCAAACCAGTACCTTGGAATTCAAGGCTGTTTTAAGGGAAGCTGCCTGGAGAAAATAACTTTGGCAGTATACATATTTTATCTGAATCTGATATCTATGGCAAACACACACGCACAAATCTTTCCTAAAATATAGACATTTTAGTATTTACTTGTAGAAGAGCATTTTGTTTGATCCTTCAGTAACAACACTTTCTTGTAGTTAACTTTTAGCACAATGCTAGTTTGATAAATATTCACTGGACTGATCAAAATGGTGAAAAATGAATGCTTATTGAACATAAACTGTGACTGAGGGAGAGATTACACAAATGTAATGAAAGACAATTTCTGCTCTAGATTTACAGTCCAATCTCTCTAAGGTAATGGCACCCCACTCCAGTACTCTTGCCTGGAAAATCCCATGGATGGAGGAGCCTGGTGGGCTGCAGTCCATGGGGCCGCAAAAAGTCAGACACGACTGAGCGACTTCACTTTCACTTTTCACTTTCATGCATTGGAGAAGGAAATGGCAACCCACTCCAGTGTTCTTGCCTGGAGAATCCCAGGGGCGGTGGAGCCTGGTGGGCTGCCATCTATGGGGTCGCACAGAGTTGGAAACGATTGAAGTGACTTAGCAGCAGCTCTCTTATATAAGTGCAAAATTTTCTTTGTGTCAGTCCCCAGTATAGCTCTTTTACACTAGGAGTTAGCATTTTTCTGTAAGAAGAATCACCAACTCTCTGCGCGTTAATCTTGTTTAAGCTCTTCCTTGTCCAAGTCCTCAAAGTACCAAATGAAGTTGAAAGTTGGATGAATGTTGAGTGGTTCAAGTACCTCAGGTCAAAATTAATCTACCAGCTGTTCAGTGGTCAACGTTGGCCTGTGTTCATAATGCTCATTGGGTTGCCGGTTTAAAGAGCTTGCACGTGACTTGCCTTTTCAGGCCCTTGGTCACAACGTCTGTCTCACCTTTACTTTTGTTGTGACTTCAAATGTGTGGAGACGAATGCCAACGCATATTTCTGAGGGGAAAAACCAAACTGAGGTTGATGGCAAGAAATGATCAGGTTGATCAGGAACTTAAGGGGTGAAGTGCACGCTAACACGTTGCGTGTGTTTGTGTGTGTGTGTGTGTGAGAGAGAGAGAGAGAGAGAACTGAGAGGGAGAGGGAGGGAGACAGAGAAGCGGCTGTCCTCAGAATCCCTTTCTCTGCCAGCTGGCTGTCTCTCACCCTCAGCGGAGATCTGAGGCGAGTATCTGGCTGATGCAGGCAAAGCAAAACCCAAGCAAGCGGGCTTTCGGATGACCAGATCTCAAGGAGTCATCACCGGGTGGGTGGGGATCCCGAGCCCGGTGGACAGCTGAGACCTGTCCATGGTGCTGAGACCTGTCCATGGTGCTGACCGCAGCCTTGGCGCGCCCCTAGGTCGATTCCGGTTGCCGCTCGCCAGCGGGGAGCGGACGTGTCGGTGCGCGGTTCCAGCCGCCGAGAGGCCCCAGGGCTGGTCTCGGGTGCAGGCCCCCCGGGGGCCCTGCGCGCCCCGCTCCCGGTCCGAACCCCGGCGCTAGACGCTCCGGAGGCGGCGGGGCGCGTCACGTGCCGGCCGCGGCGGCGGCGGCGGGCGGCCTGGGAAGCGTCCATTTCCTGGGCGCGCACGCGGCGCCCGGGCCCCTCCTCCGCCCCGCCCGCGCCTCGCCCCTCCCGGCCGCGCAGCCCCGCGCCTGCGGGCCCGGCCCCGCCCCGCCCCGCTCGCCGGCGGCCCCGGCGCGTCC
>SJYC01024872.1:0-19603 GCA_006408675.1 Madoqua kirkii | reverse complement strand
GGTGGCTGGAGCTCGGGGGTGCCCGGGATGCCGCGGCGCCGATGGGCCCCGGCGCGGCTGTGCAGGCTCGAGGGTCCCGGACCGCGTCCCAGGAGGCTGGTGGGCGGAGCGGCGCCGCCAGACTCTATACCTGGCCTCAGCGGTTCCGTCGGCCTCGGCCCGCGGCCCGGCGCGAGGAGTCGAGCGGCTCCTGCCGACAGGTACGGCGCCGCCGGGGCCGCTGCTTGCTCCCGGCGGCGCCGAGTCGGGGGAAAGTGGCGGGGGTGGGGGGTCCGGTGCGGCCCTGCAGACCCGGCGGGACGGGCTGGAGGAGCCCGGGAGCGCAGCGTGTACCCCGCCTTCCATTGACCTCGCCCCAGCAAGCCGCCCTCCCGCAATATTCCCCTTCCTCCCAAACTGGGAGGCCAGTTTGCTGTCCCTAGTCCTAACCCTTCTCAGCTCCTACTCTGGAGCAGATGCTGGACTGCGCTGTCCGTCCATTCCCTTTCTGTGTGCTGTTGTAGGGGACCAGGGAATTTGGAGTGAGGGTAATTTCCTTCTCAAGTATTTTTCTCTCCTGACACTCAAAACTGGGTTTTCTCTAGGAAAGAGATGCAAAGACATCTTTACAAGAAATGCACACTCTTAAAACCCTGCATATATGTTAGCCTATTAAGTGTTAGGGTGCCATCCATACTCGTATTGTCAAAAAACAGCTTAATTAAAGTTCCTCGATAAGGTAGACAGCTGGCATTAAGTGTATTTTTCTCTTCTTACAGAACCATGTAACTGGCATGAAGTGTCTATATTTTGCTTTGTTTTAAAGGACAATATTGTGAAAATTAATATGATAAGTCTAGGATTTATGTGCAAGTCTGCAGCATGTTTGAGCCCCTATCCCACCCTTACCTTACTTCAGACAATGAGAGTGGTTTGTAAAGTTTCCCTGTGTGTATGTGTATGCATCTGTACAAATGTGTAAGGCACCCACAGCATTGTCAGAGCTCGCCTAAATTTTATGTTTCTCCTAAATACAACTTTTGAAAGCACTTCCCATCTTGGTGGCCAACCCTGAGGCATACAGCTTTGCTGGTTCCAGAAATGGTTTAGTTGTGTGCTTATGTTTATCTTACTTATTTTAAGAGATTGATTTACCTATTCAGACAGTTTCAAGTATATGCTTTAGCTAAGGTGCTTCCCAGATGGCTCAGTGGTAAAGGATCTGCCTGCAAATGCAGGAGGCACAGGAGACACAGGTTCGATCCCTGGTTTGGGAGGATCCCCTGGAGAAGGAAATGGCAACCCACTCTAGTATTCTTGCCTGGTAAATCCCATGGACAGAGGAGGCTGAGGGACTACAGTCCATAGGGTAGCAAAGAGTCAGACACCACTGAGGAGACTTAGGACACACTCACCGTTTAGCTAAAGTGATGGAGAATACTGGGAATAAGATCTCCTGATAATCTTTGATATTCTTATTATCCAGAGCAGTACTTTCAAACTTTATCTTACTATTTACTGCTGCTGCTGCTGCTAAGTCACTTCAGTCATGTCCGACTGTGTGTGACCCCATAGATGGAAGCCAGGCTCTGCCCATCCCTGGGATTCTCCAGGCAAGAACACTGGAGTGGGTTGCCATTTCCTTCCCCAATGCATGAAAGTGAAAAGTGAAAGTGAAGTCGCTCAGTTGTGTCCAATTCTTCACGACCCCATGGACCGCAGCCTACCAAGCTCCTCTGTCCATGGGATTTTTCCAGGCAAGAGTACTGGAGTGGGGTGCCATCGCCTTCTCCTACTATTTACTAGAGGTTAAAAATCAAGAAACAGAATATACTGATTTATGTTTTGTACTTTATTTCCCCAACCACTTTGTGGAAGAGTTTCTTGTGACTTGGTAAAGACAAAAAGGCTTATGTAGAAGGTGAAGAAGAATTAGCAAGATAGTATCCATGTATAATCCTGTAACTTAAAATTTCTTTAAAAAATTTCCAGTTTTCCCCCCCTTTCTCCATTGACTCTTCCCTTCTCCCTCTCATTGTTAAATGGCATCACTTTTTTTATGTCAGAAGGCATATTGCTCTCCCTACTGTGAAGTGAAGGTTGCTCAGTTGTGTCCAACTCTTTACAACTGCATGACCTATACAGTCCATGGAATCCTCCAGGCCAGAATACTGGGGTGGGTAGCCTTTCCCTTCTCTAGGGGATCTTCCCAACCCAGGGATTGAACCCAGGTCTCCCTCATTGCAGGCAGATTCTTTACCAGCTGAGCTATAAGGGAAGCCCGAGAGTACTGGAGTGGGTAGCCTGTCCCTTATCTGCTGAATCTTCCCGACCCAGGGGTTGAACCGGGGCCTCCTGCCCTGCAGGTGGATTCTTTACCAGCCGAGCCACCAGGCTCTGCCTGCTACTGCTTGTATATTTAAAAAACAAGATTTTTCAAATTTTCCTGTTCCAGAGATTCTTTTGTGCTTGAGAGACTCTCAATTAATATTTTCATACTTAATAATTTGTTGACGGCTTCGTAATATAACTGTCAGGAGTTATGTCTTTTCTAGTTTGGCAAGTAAAGTATCGTTAATGCTCGCATTTCAAATAAAGATGTCAGGTAAGGTGTGCTGTCTGTCACATATTACAGCAGATTATTTGTACCCTACCCCCTAGCTGTGTCATGAAGTAGAATGAACTCTGGATGAGGGCTTTATATTAGGGACATCTTAGAATTTTAAGGGGGCCACAGGAGCATCTCTTCCCATTTCCCAAATAAGTGGTTCTTAAAATAGTTCTTAAAATTAACATTCACCTGTTAATTTTGTAGACTTACAGAGCAGTCGATGTGCTTGGCGTCCTGTGCTGGACTCTGTGGGGCCACAAAGATGAATAAAATCACATTTCTTCCCTCAAGGAGTACATATTTTAGTGGGGGAGACAGATAATTTTAACCATGCAGTTACAATATAGTGTGAACACCAGGAGATGAATCATCCTTACTTTGTATAAAAATATTCAATGATAATGAGTTCATTGAGCCCGTATGCCAATGAATATTTATGCCAATGTGGAGCTATAGTTCTTACAGTTCATAAGGTCCTGGTTTTAACCAAAAATCTGCTGTTAGTAACTTCCTTCAGTCCACTCACCCTCGATCTGCTTTCTAGAGCAATAAACTAGAAGTTCCCTATTCTTTTCTAGACACAATATTTAATTCTTCCTCTAGATGGTTGGTCATTGTATGTTTAAAGTTTGAAATATGGTAGTGCGCCACTGCATTCCAGATGTTTTGTTAAAACTGTTATATCACTCCTTGTGCATAATCTTGTTAGTGTAGCTAATTAGAATAGCCATTTTGGAGCTTCATGCTGGCTCAGGACAAAGCTGTAATCAACCAAAATCACAGTCTCTTTTAGCTGGACTACTTTCAAGTCATGTGTCTTCAGTTGCTTGCCCAGGTAACTAGTGTTTTGATTTAAAGAAGAGATTATTTGTATCTGTTAAGCGTACTCTTTATTAGCCGTGGCCCAACATTTTAACCCTTTAATTCAGACTTTTAAGTCCAAAGGGTTACTTTTATTTATTCTTTTTTTTCCCCAAAGTCCCTATTTTACAATACAAATTAATCATTTATTTCTTCCTCTTATCAATCAGATATCTGCTAATCAGGACTTCAGACAAATATAAGATGATGGTGTTACCACTCTAAGCTAATATGATTCCAGTCAGAGGTGAAGAAGTTAGGCCTATCTTAGGTTAAAAGGTACAGTGTTTTAAAAAGCATACTGAAGTATTAAGAATGGCGTATAGACCCTTATTGCTACCCTAGAGGTCTTGTGGGAGATAGCAGGTTGGGAATCGTTGGTCTAGCTGCCTGTCAAGATGTGTAATTGTTATGTGGCGTATTAACACTTCTAATGTTGGCCTCCCTCAGTCTGACGTTGTTGACTCTTCGCTGCTTTTTGAAGTTTTTTCTCCCTTTCTCACTCACTTCTAAGCTTTCTCTTTATCCCCGTGATCTAATGTTCTCCTGTTTCCATTCTCAACTTTATTCTTACTCTCCTTTGTCCGCACTGCTGTGATTGCACCCCTTGAATCGTGTGGAAATCTCTTGTTTGTAAATTTGTCTCTGACCATAAATGCTTGGAGCATAACATTTATCTGGTTTTTATTCATTAGATTTTGTACAATACTTAAATATAGTATGTACTCAAGATGTTTCTTGAATTGTTGAGAGTTCTATCGATTATCATAAAGGGTTTGCATCCCTTGCCCAGATGTATTTGACCAAATGTCTGCCATTTAGTAATTATTCTTACTCTCCTTTGTCCGCACTGCTGTGATTGCACCCCTTGAATCGTGTGGAAATCTCTTGTTTGTAAATTTGTCTCTGACCATAAATGCTTGGAGCATAACATTTATCTGGTTTTTATTCATTAGATTTTGTACAATACTTAAATATAGTATGTACTCAAGATGTTTCTTGAATTGTTGAGAGTTCTATCGATTATCATAAAGGGTTTGCATCCCTTGCCCAGATGTATTTGACCAAATGTCTGCCATTTAGTAACTTGTCTATCTACCCCTTCCTAGTTCTGCTTCCTGGAGCAATAAAATAAAAATTCACTATTACTAAATTAAAAGTACACATGGTTTTCCTAATATAATTCTGCATAGTAGCTATATATGTTGGATGTCCCACAGTAATCAAAAATGTTTAGCTTGGGACATTCAAAATGTCCTAAACCAAAGTTGTCTTCACACCTACCAAATCCAGCCTCCATACTCCCCACTCCATGCAAATTTGCCATCTGAGTAGCATTTTTAAATAACCAGATGTCTGAATTAGAAAGCTGGAAATCAACCCTGTCTTATAATTCACTCTCCACATCCTGTCGATCACTAAGTCCTACCATGCCTGCATCTCAAATTAACTAAAATTACATTTTAGTTTATTCCCTTTTCTCTCATTAAGAGATTTGTATTGGTTTTTTCCCTTCTCTCGTTATCTCCAGTCTTAAGGCTCATTCCAATCCATTTTTCAAACTATTTCTAGTTATCTTTGTAAAGGGAAAGTCTGATTTAAAACCTCAAGATAAAGCTAGTCTTTAGTGATCTGACTTATACCCTTTTCCATTTAGTCCACATTTTTGTGTCTGTTCCATTGGAATAACATTAGACTCCTTGCAGAATGTTTTGCTGAAGTAAAACTCTTCACCTTCATTGTTAACTTGCCTCACATAGTAACTTTACTTAACCTCTCTGGGTAGCTTATAAAAAAGAAAGACAGTGAAGGAAGGGTAAATTAGAGAATCTGTTGGAACTTTTTATTCACAGTGCCTTTTACACACACTTTGAAAGTGTTTATCACACACTTTCGCATTTATTTTGTAAGTCATTAGTACGACTCAGTTGCTTGTGAAGATTTGTTGTGACTCTGAGATTTCCAAGATATAGTTTGGGCTTTCAAAAGTCATTTGAAATGTGAAATTAAAAAACCCCATACAGGACTTCCGCAAGTGGCCCAGCAGTTAAGACCCCGTGCTTCCAAGGCAGGTGAGCAGGTTTGATTCCTGGTCCGGAAACTAGGATCCCACATGTTTCGGGGCTCAGTCAAAAAAAATAAAAATAAAGAACTAATTAAAAAACAACAAGAGTGCAAGCATGTTGTATTCTTAGTCTTGAGGGAGAACATCACACGCCTGCTTTCAATGCTATTGTTGGAGAGATGTCACAGTGTGTACAGGGGGTAATGTGATTAGGACGTCCCAGCTATCAGTCTGTGACTGAGTAAGGCAATTGATTGAGCAGTTTGTTTTTTGGAAGATTTACAGTCAGTTTAAGCAGTGATGTTCCTGGAAGAGATCCTTTGGCTTTCAGCAGGAATCAGATTTCTAACATTTCATGGAGATTTAAGACATGTTTGTATATTAGGTAAATTTGTTCAGAGACCTCTACACAGTACTTTTGAATAATTTACAGTTTATTTTAGTTTCCTTTTCTAACTCACTAAGCAAAATTAGAAAAGAAGTAGAAAACACTAGAGAAATAGTCGTATTAAGATGCATTTTGCTTTTTGTTATTTTTCCATGGTATTGCGAAATCACATATTGGCTTATTTATACAATTTGTTGAGTAATAGTTTTTGCTCAGTTGCTTTATTTAAAATGATTATGTTTGTCCATAGCATGTGTGTAGTAGTATAGTAGATTGTTTTCATGGATTTGATTTCCATTCAACTGACTTGCATGTTTTTACCCCAACATCCCCAGATCCTCACCTGTTAATACCTAAGTGAACTTATATATAGGAATAGCATAAGGCTGATCAAACTACTGTAAATAAAAAACATTCCAAGCTTTGAATAAATGAATATTTGCATATTTTGTTTGTATATATAGTAAAATTTTAATAGAAACCTAAAAGTTGGAACACTTGATTTTCCATTTTTTAGAAGAGATAGTGACAACACAGCAAGCTGTTATTAGGAATTTATTTAAAAACAAACTCCTGTGATCCATATGTGTATTCAGTTCAGTTTGCTATTTTCACATTTTAGGGCTGTTATTAGAATTGATATTCACAGTAATAGTATGAGTCATCAAAAGATAGAGGATTTTAATGAAATATTAAATTCAATATTCTGAACTTAGTAATGCAATAATGACTATTTGTAGCTTTAAAAAAGTGATCTGGTGCACTAGTGGAAAAAATGGTATTCTCCTTTAAATAGAAAATTAAATTAAGTAGAAACCTTCTTGTGAAGTATATCTATTCAAGGTTTTATGATATTAATGAGTTTCAAAGAGTCAAAACCATAATTAACAACAGCAATAAAAACAAACTGAATGAAAAGTAGTCAAGAGTGGGAAAAATGGATTACATTTGTGAACAGTAAATTTATAAAGTAAATCTTATACCTCTTAGAATAATTATTGAAAAAATGCATAGAAACTTGTATGGATTAAAAGAGAACCTGAAAAAAAAAAAAGAGAACCTGTATTTACTGTGCTGTGCAAACCATGGTCTTTCAACAACACTGTTTTCAATCAGAGACTAAAATTGGTATTATTCCTTGCATGACTTAACTAGGGAGAAACCAAAAATTGTCTAGAAATTAGTGACTGTAGTCTAAATGGGTTATAGCAGCTAGGAGTAGTTGGCAACATTAGTAGGAAATTTTTAACATTTCATGCCTTTTATGGAAATATAGATATCTACTGAAGAAATAGCTATAACAGTTTATTACAGTGAGCTAGACACTAATATTAAAAGGCTGTGGCTACTTTAATGCATGGTGTTTTGGAGAGAAATCTTTAGATGAAATTGAGTTCAGTTCAGTCGCTCAGTCATGTCCGACTCTTCGCGACCCCATGATTCACAGCATGCCAGGCCTCCCTGTCCATCACCAACTCCCAGAGTTCACCCAAACCCATGTCCATCAAGTCGGTGATGCCATCCAGCCATTTCATCATCTGTCATCCCCTTCTCCTCCTGCCCCCAATCCCTCCCAGCATCAGAGTCTTTTCCAATGAGTCAACTCTGCATAAAGTGGCCAGAGTACTAGAGTTTCAGCTTTAGCATCATTCCTTCCAAAGAACAGTCCTTTAGAACGGACTGTGGAATTTAAAATATTTCTAAAGTAGTTTTGCAGTAGTGTTTGACTTAATAGAACCTGTAAATTGTAGTGATTTGGGCTAATGGTCAAAATAAATGTGTAGAAAAAATAAAAGTCAATTTTAGAAAGGACTAGATTCATTTTTAAGGAACTAAATCTTTGGGTTTGATTTGTATACCTGAGCACATTTTGATGGGAATATGACATCACTACATATTTTCTTCTGTAGACATGTGAAAAGCACTTTGTAGTAACTAACCCTCCTTCTCCTCCCCAGATTGCTGGCTCCCAGGCACTTTCAGGTGTGTGCACATTCATATCCAAACACACACATGCACACATGCACAGCACACGTGTGTGAGCCCACGCACGTCTGTTTCCTGTTGTACCCTGACTTACCCCAATTGTAGAGAATTATGCCAGTTTATATTATGCTCTTACATGGGTTTGCCTGAGGGAAAAGATGGTAACTTTGACTAAGCTTGTCATTTTCTATCTACTTCTCATTTCCATGTTGCTGAGATGATCATTTCAAGAGCAATGCTAGTATTATCTCCAAAAACAGTTTTGAAAAATTCATTTTTACTTAAGTTACCTTAAAGCATTAGAAAACAATTGCATAATTTTCTTTTTTTTTTTTTCATAAAAATGAAGAAATATCAAGGTTTATTTTCTTACTCTGTTAAACTTAGGATCCCAGTTACTTTTTTCTGACAGTTAACTAGTGATCCTGAGCAACCTTATTTAACCTTTTAGTGCCTTGGTTTGTTTATGTATAATGAACATGACAGATTTATTTTCGAGTTTTACTCTTTTTATATTCAGTGATGTTAATATGATTTTGAAGTCTTTATTATTATTATGTCTTTGAAGTAAATTTGGCATGTGAAAAATTCTATTTATACAAGAATTCATTTTGGGGGTGGCTATTCATTTTAGTGGAAAACTCATCTCTTTCTAAAGAGATTGACTAATTGATTAAATAATCATTCCTTCAAATTGGTTCAGTGATTACAGAAAAAAATGTGGAGGTTCCTCAAAAAATTATAAATAGACCTACCATATGATCCAGCAGTCCCACTCTTGGATAATTATCCAAAGGAAGTGAAACAGAGGATCAAAGAAATGTGTTCACTGCCGTATTTATTGTAGCATTATTCATAATAACCAAGATATGGAAACAACCTTTTTGTCTGTCAATAGATGAATGGAAAAGGAAGGTTTGAGATAAACACACACACACACATACATATATATATATGCATATACAGTGGAATATCATTTAGCTCTGGGTAAGAAGGGAATCCTTCCATTTGTGACAACATGAATGGACCTTGAGGGCATTATGCCAAGTCAGATAAAGACAAGTATGTGATAACACTTATCTATAGATAACACTTCTGAAAAAGCTAAACTCATAAAATAAAAACAGAGAGTAGAAGGAAAGGAGGGTGGGGGAAGTAGGGAGATACTGCCTAAGTACAGCTCGTGACCTGTTGATAAATAAGTCCTGGGATCAAATACTCAGCAAGGGCAGTAATGTATATACACTTCAAAGCTGCTTAGAGACTAGATCTTAAGTGTCCCTTCCACAAAATGAAAAGAATCATGCGACATGTTAGTGGTATTAGCTCACACTAAAGTGGAAATCTTACTGTGTAGAGTATCAGATCAGCACATTGTCTACCTTAAACTTACACAGTGTTGTATGGTCATTTATCTCAATAAAAACAATTTTAAAATAATTATTCTCCTGTATATTGGATATATGTTCTTGGTTATCATAATGGTATATACTTTAAATATCTTAAAATTTTATATATCAATTATACCTCAGAAAGCTGAAATTTTAAAAGTCAATAATTATTTCCCTTGTGCCTTATACTCTTAAAAAATCAGTAGACCACTTTTGGATTACCTCCGTATCTCCATATTTAAGTCAACATGTGCCTCCAGTGGCTTGCTTTTTGCTTACAAATTTGACATTTTTCTTGTAAACTTTTCAGATTTTCTTTTAGAAAATGTTTAACAAGGTATAAAATTTGTACACAGTTTGCTGTATCTCAGATGAAAGAAATATTTAGGCCTTTGATTCCCAAACATGTACATTAAAAATACACATTTAACCTGCAGAATGCATATTTTTTCCTTATATTCTTTCTGGCCTTAGGAAGGATTGGGGATAAAGGAATATTGATATTTGTATTTGATAATGTAATAAGATTTCTTTAACTTTTCTTTTGTGCCTTTGAAAGTTTTTTCCCCTCAGTTTTACTTCTTTTGTCTCGCATTTACTTATCTTTACTATTCCTTTTAATTTCAGTTAGCGATTGCTTTAGAGTTACACATCAGTGAAATCTCACTTGTTGGTTAAAATTTTCGAAACAAATATCAAGAATAGTAGAGCCCAGTATTACTTGCTTTTCCTAGTTAAGTGGTTTTTGTGTATACTTTGGCAAATGTAATTATTGGTTGACTCTATAAATTTAAAATACAGTAGTTATTTGACTTAACTTTTCATTTGTAAAGTTCTTTCTGAGAGTTAGGTTTTATTGTCATTTGCAGTTTTGAGAAAAGTCTTAGACTACAGTAGTTTTTGTTGTTATTGTTATATTAAGCCTTGTAAAAAATGATACAGTTATGCTGAAGACTAGATGTGTATAGTAAAACCAAACAAATCTATATGACATTTGCAGGAAGTCTGATTTCAGTTATAGGCATGAAAGGCTGTTACGTGAATTATGTGCGTATCTCTTGAGTTAAAAGTGTTACCTTCTTGACAACAGGTCTTAATGACTGTATAAGGACTATTTCTAAGTAGCCTGTGAAAATATCAGTGATGGTGTCAATATATATTACAGTTGTGTTGTCTGACGTGGTTCTTCTAAACCGCTTGAAAATAGTTACTTCTTATAACGTGGTAAAGCTTCCCCTTCCAGCAGTCGTTTGACTAATTTCTCATTTTTAAAGATAAAGTATATTTTGTATAAAGTATATTTTGTAGGTATAGTTAATTCTTCCCTTTCAGCCAGTAATCAGTGATTACTCATTGGTAGTATCCCATTTGATAAAGTCTTACTGTATTTATACTAAGGTTTGCTGAGTAATAATTTATTATCATAACTTTATGTTAAACGTTTCTTGCTACATCTCTCTTCCTGATAACCAGTGTCTATCCTCTGTTGTTGATAATAAAGAGGCAGTGGCATTGTTACAGACAAGTTAGGATGAAGCTCTAACCTACTTTAGTGATAGAAACACTGTTTTCTAGTTTTGTAGCTTGCTTCCTGAATGACCTACTTTTTGTCAGTGGATATTATGGTTTTTCTTCCTCATGTTATGGCTGTAAGATATTTCTGTTTCTTATAACTTAACTGTTTATAATAAGCTTCTGTAGTGAGCTAAGATGATGAAATTATTTGTTTTATTATATCATGTTTAAGCATAATTTTCAGCACAATTGTAAGGTTATTCATGCATATGTAGAGCACTACAGAATGCATTCAGCGCACATTCATTTAAGGTAGTGGTGCTATGTTTCAGTGCAAAGGAAATACCTATTTTATGTAACTAACAAATAACATTACTCTGAAGATAACGAGTGTGATTTTCTCTAATAATGGTGATGAAGACAAAGTAATTCTTTTGGTTACATTTGTTAGTTTTATCATCATGCTATTTATAAAATTTGTCTTGTGGATTTAGAAGAGTGGGTAGCTGGAGAATGGAGAAAGGATCCGAATATGAGTATATGTTGTAAAATATAAATATCGCCTTTACAGCGTTGACCCTTCCATGCTAACTTACCTGCATAAATTAAGGCTCAGATACAAAAGTGGGTCCTTCCTTGCAGAGTTTCCTTCTGGATCATGTAAAGACGTGTTTAGGATGTGGTGCTATGATGTCTGCTCTTGAGAAGCTTGCCATTTAAAATGACATACTTGAATGAAGCTTCCTTATTCCAGAATTTTATAAGATCTTAGCTTATAGGTTCAGGAGGGTACTGTGTTTCAGGTTAGCATATTTCTATAGTAAAGTTTGAAGAGAAGAGTTAGGACATGTTTTTCTGAGGCCATTTCTAGGAGCTAATTTACAGCAGTTCTTTGTAACAGTCAGACTCAGGTTATGACCTGGTTTTAATTTCTGAAAAAATTTTTCTTAACAGGTGGAGAAAGAACCTGTGGAGTACATGAACTTATTTGTATTAGAAAAGGTGAGTCAGTGCTCTGCATGGATACTTAATACAGAGTGAACCCTTCACAGTGTAGGATGCATTTTAGTACAATGGCAGATAATTGGAACTTACAAAGTATAAAATGTAATAAATATTAATATTACTCATTTGTATTGTAGACTTAACCTTTCATAAAGTGCATACTGCTTATTATGTGGTTATTGAGAGTTGTTACCTTATATTTCATTTTCATGGGCTGGTAAAGGCCAGTTTCTCACCTATTGGTTGTTAGACATGGTGAAGAGTTGCAGAATGGAGGGTTTGATCTTTGTTCCCTTTCAGAATCTGAGTGCATGCTGACCTCCAATTGCCTTCTGTTCTATTACTGTACCCTATCAGAGAGATGTGAGGAGTTGGTTGCGATTCCCATCGGGATCATGTCCAAAGGCCACAGCATCTTTTGGCACCAACAGCTGTCTGTGCTTCCTTAGAAGGAGCCACCTGACAACCAGGTGGTTGAACCAGGTGGCCCCAGGAAAGGTAATTCAGTTATTAGGTGGGAGGCAAGGAATCAGGTATTATCTAGATCAGAAAGAATCAGGAGAACCTTGGGAGTCCCCACTCTCGTAGGCGATCACATCCGTGAAAGGGTGTGCAGAAAGGAAAAGGTGTACCGGGGGAGGAGAAATCTTTCTAAATGTACCGCTCTTTTCTCTTTTTAAATTTGGGGCACTGTCTTTTTCTTTCATCTTTCTTGAAAACCGAGCTGGCCTCCCGAGTCTGGCCACCTAGCAGCGCTTCCTGCCTCCATATTTCGCCCTGTGGAGGCTTCAGGCATTGTCTGTATTTGTGGCACATGAGTGTGACTGGCAAACTGGGCAGTGTCAGCGGACTGTCAGGAAGTCTTCCACAGGTCTGAAAAGCCTCAGCTTCTTTCAAGTTGAAGAAAAGGTTTAAAGTCTCTTTTAGGTGAATTTGACATAATCATACTAGCTTATCTATGTGTCACCAGCTTTGGTTACTGTTCATTTAAAAATTGCCTCTTCCTTTATTAAAGCGTAATGTATCTGTGTATCCGGTACCATAAAGGAGAAAATTGAAGTCAGTTCCCTGAAATCTCAGATTTCGGACTGTGGTTTTCAATGTTATAACCATTGTCAGCTTGTGCTTCCTATCTAAAATGGGGGAGGGGGGGCAAATTAGCCTTGTTTTCTTCCCCTATGTAAACATTTTTAGTCTTCACCTATAATATGTTAATCCAGATGTACTAAAAATGTTTTAAATAGCTTTGTAGGTATTACCTTGTCCCACAAGAACGTTTTAAAACACGGAATTTATTTGAACAGCGAAAGACATCGTACAAGTCAGTTGGAATAAAAAACTGTCAGAACAGTGGATAGGTAAAGAGAGAAGACAACAGCAGAGACAGCAGAGGGTTGGAAAGCAAAATCCGTAAAGGGCTTGTGGCTGCAAGGGGAACAGGAAACTACAGTGGAGAAAATAGTGTTGGTAGTGTCAGATGTTGGTCTGAACTCACCTTTTTAATGTGGCTCTTCTTGCTGTTCTTTATTGCTTCCTCCAGTCCTATCCCAGTGGTTCTCAGACTGTGCCATGCCCAGATTTCTCTATATTAGTCCAGCGTTTTCACTTCTTCCAATTTTCTACAGAATTTAAAATCTGTGATTAAAGTTACCATTTTTAAATTTCCATGTGGCCGTATCATGGAAAAGTTTCTGGATCTCTGTGTATCCCCTCAGCAGTCAGTACTGTGTCCTCTTCTAGTGGACGTTTCCTAAGCATGTGAATATTCTTTAAATGAATGCTCAGATCTGAAAGTTTTGCATTTTAAACTGGACTTTTGTAGAGCAGACCTTGTGAAGGCCGCTGCTGCTGCTGAGTCACTTCAGTCGTGTCCGACTCTCTGCGACCCCATAGACGGCACCCCCCAGGCTCCCCCGTCCCTGGGATTCTCCAGGCAAGAACACTGGAGTGGGTTGCCATTTCCTTCCCCAATGCATGAAAGTGAAAAGTGAAAATGAAGTTGCTCAGTCATGTCCGACTCTTAGTGACCCCATGGACTGCAGCCCACCAGGCTCCTCCATCCTTGGGATTTTCCAGGCAAGAGTATGGGAGTGGGTTGCCATTGCCTTCTCCAATGAAGGCTATGTCAAGACAAATAATTATAATTAGTATCAATGGTCCTGGTAAGAAGACATCTCTAACACTGTGTTCAACTTGTTTTTACCTGTTTTGCTTTCTTTGTTTGCTAGCTTCTTTCCTCTGTCAGACCTCTAAATATTAGAATATATTAGACTTTGGTCTTGGGCTTGCTTCTTTTTCCACCTATTTTTTCTTTAGAATAGATGGTTGGTTATACCAACCAAAACATATAATTTGGTTCTGGTGTTTTTTTGTTTTTTGGTTTTTTTGACCATGCCATGTAGCTTGTGGGATCTTAGTTCCCTGACCAGAGACTGAATCCATGTCCTTGGCAGTAAAAGCATGAAGTCCTAACTGCTAGATCACCAGGTAACTCCTGGTCCTTTTGTTTTCGGTGCCTTGCAGATTTATAAATCTGGCTCTGAACTGCCCTTGAGTTCCCTCCTCTTATATCAAAGTACTTAACTTTATATTTCTATTTGCATGTCTGTTAGAATAAAAATGTGGTGTGTCTAAAATGCAAATCTTGTTTTTTTCATAAGAATCTATACCTTCCTCAGCCTTCATCTCAGGTAGTGAACAAAACAGTCTACTCATTTGGCCCAGTCCCAGCTGAAGAATCATCCATGTTTCCCTCGTTCTTTTATCTTCTGCGTTGCATTTATTATTATTAGCAACTTCTGACAGTTCTACCGTCAGCATACATTTCAAAGTCGAATCCTCGGTTCCTCCGTCCTGCTCTTATCAGTGTACTCTGGGTCCTTGTCTTCTCTTGCCTCCATTACTGTAATGGTTTCCTAACAGGTTCCTTCATTTCCACTCTTAATGTCCTTACAGTACACATCAGTGATCTTTTAAATGTGAATTGGGTCATATCACTTTGCTGGCTGGAATTCTTCTCTGGATTCCCTCTATACCTAAAATAAAATCAAGACCTTACCCTGCTCTATAAAGCCTTACATTATAACATCAACTCAGAAGTCTTCCCATGTAAATCATCAAAGTGAAAGTGAAAGTCGCTCAGTCGTGTGGGACTCTTTGCTACCCCGTGGACTATACAGTCCATGGAATTCTCCAGGCTGGGATACTGGAGTGGGTAGCCGTTTCCTTCTCCAGGGGATCTTTCCAACCCAGGGATCAAACTCAGGTCTTCTGCATTGTGGGCAGATTCTTGACCAGCTGAGCCATGAGAGAAGCCCATAAATCATCAAAATATCATCTAAATATTATCAACTTAGAAGTCCTATCATCTGAATCTTTTATATCAGGTCTGAGTGAAACTCCAGATATCATCTGTCCTGGTTCAGAACTCCTCTCCATCTGTAGATGTGTGAAACTGGCAAATATATCACCTGCTCTTCAAACACAATGAGGGAGCAGGATAACAGTTCCAGACATTTCCATTCCAAAATTGGGAAAGTGGAAGAGAGGAGTCACTGATGCCCAGCTATTTTGAAACCCACTTGGGAAAAATGTTAGGTTTCAACACTGGAAATAACACTCTATGGCTCTTGGCCCTGACGTCTGAGGCTCCACTCTCAGGCTTTAGAGTCTGCCCTTGGAGTCAGCCTTCCTTCTTCTGGAAGGGTGGTATATACTTGCACCGGAGTATTTTCATCAGATATTTGCCACCTGTAGAATGTTAGTCTGTTGCTCTTCTTTAATTTGTCCTCTCTCGTGCCTTTCAGCCTAACGTGGTGGTGTTTCTGCTGGTATAATGTAGTTTCAGGAAAGGTTCTCGTGAGTCTTCCCTGTATATCGGGGGGCAGGCTCCTTCCTTTAGACAGGACGTCCCTCCGCAGTCTTTCCTGGATGGTTCTGTCTCCGTTGCTGGCTTCTGCTGGAGTGGCTGAGGAGATCCGTGAGCCACAGGTCTGACTGCTTCAGAGAGCACTCAGGGTCACTGAGTATTCTCACCCTTTATTCTGTTTGAGGCACCGGCCAAAGGTGGTCTAGGCCCACCTTCGCTGTGTCTCAGAGCATGCTTTCTTGACACCGAACCCCTGATTTTAGCATAATTTACAGCCTGGATAGGCTGGAGGATTTTCCAAATCATCGGGTACTGGCTCCTTTCTGCTTAACAGTTCTCCCCTTACTTTACCTCATTCCTCTCAAATTTAACCATATATAGCATGAAGACGCCAGGCGGCCACCTTTAGCACTTTGCTTGAAAATCTCCTAAGCTTAATATCCAAGTTCGTTGTTTACAAGTTTCACTTTCTGTGTAATTATTGTTGTTGTTCTGTCACTAAGTAGTGTACGACTCTTTGCAACCCCGTGGACTGCAGTGCACCAGGCTTCCCTGTCCTTCACCGTCTCCTAGAGTTTGCTCAAAGTCATGTCCATTGAGTTGATAATGCCATCCAACCATCTCATCCTCCATTGCCCCCTTCTCCTCCTGCCCTCAGTCTTTCCCAGCATCAGGGTCTTTTCCAGTGAATACGCTCTTCACATCAGGTAGCCAAAGTATTGGAGCTCCAGCTTCAGCATCAGTCCTTCCAGTGAATATTTGGGGCTGATTTCCTTTAGAATTGACTGGTTTGATTCCCTTGCTGCCCAGGGGACTCTGAGGAGTCTTCTCCAACACCACATTTTGAAGTCATTGTTTCTTCAGTGCTCAGCCTTCATTATGGTCCAACTCTCACATCTATACATGACTACTGGAGAAACCATCACTTTGACTATATGAACTTTTGTTGGCAAAGTGATGTCTTTGCTTTTTAATACACTAAGTTTGTCGTAGCTTTTCTTCCAAGGAGCAAGCATCTTTCAATTTCATGGCTGAAATCACTGTCCACAGTGATTTTGGAGCCCAGGAAAATAAAGTCTGTCACTGTTTTCATTTTTCCCCCATCTATTTGCCATGAAGTGATGGGACTGGATGCTAAGATCTTAGTTTTCTAAATGTTGAGTTTTAAGCCAGCTTTTGCAATATCACTTTATAAAAATGCAGTACTTTCCTATATGAGCTTCCCTGGTGGCTCAGATGGTAAGGAGTCTGCCCACAATGCAGGAGACCAGGTTTGGAAGGTCCCCTGGAAAAGGGAATGGCAATCCACTCCAGTATTCTTGCCTAGAGAATCCCATGGACAGAGGAGCCTGAAGGGCTACAGTCCATGAGGTCACAAAGAGTCAGACATGACTGAGTGACTAACACTTTCACATTCCTGTACAGTAGGCAACAAATAATTAGGAAATGCAATAAAATAAGATCTTTTTCAGAGTATTATGAAATCTGTAAATACCCAGGAACAAAATGAACAAAAATTGTTTATGACTTTTACACAAAAAGTTAAAAAGATTTATATATAGATATAAAAGAAGATATGTAAATGAAGAGATAAAGAATTTTATAGGTGGAAATATGCAGTATGTTTAAATTCACAGGGTGAATTTATCTGTGAATTGATGCAGCCCTAATCTAAATCCCATCAGGAGTTTTCAGAGTGTGGACAAGTTAATTTTTAACTGTATATGGCAGTTCAAGCAACCAAGAAGAGCTAAGTTCACTTTCAAGTAAAGGAACATGGGTGTGTGTGAGTAAGATATCCATTTGGTTGCTTTCTCAGAGACCAAGAGGCTAAACGAGGAAAGTTTACTTCTCTCTTATGTAGAACTCCAAGCTCATAGGCAGGATGGAATCAGGTGATTCTAGTTGGTGAGTTCATTTGTCTTGCTTTGATGACCTTTAAGATGTCTTCCTTGGCACATTTGAAGTTACCCTGTGTACATTCCAGTCCCCAGAAAGGGAAAGGGAAAAAGTCAATCTTTTTTAAGGACACAATCCAGGAATTGCAAACAGATAATCTGTGCTCACGTGCAAGTGCCCAGAACTTAGTCACATGCTCATGTCTAACTGCAAGGGAAGCCTAGAATAGTTGGGCCTGAGCAGAACAAGTAAACGCCAGAGGTTGATTCCATAACTAAAAGGAAGAGAGAGAATGGATATTGAGGCAGTTAGCTGTCCCTGCTTCAGGGATTGGTCCTGCTGATATCCAGAGCTGTTGTAAAGTTGCTGTAATTAACATAGTGTGGAATTGGCCCAGATACAGACAAATTGTCTAATCAGACACTATAGAAAGAACACGAAAAGATACTCATTTACATGGAAATTTATGTAAAATGTGAGTATCACAATTCAGTGGATAAGATTGGATACTTATTAAGTGATGCTGGGACAAATGTTTATCCATATAAAAAAATAAAAATTGATCTGTACCTCATGCTTTACACTAAAATAAATATTATTGGGATTAACTTTAAAACTTTTAGGAGAATATTTCATATACAGTGTGATTTCAGTATGGGAAACAAGTCCTTGAGTCACAGAAAGCAGACCCAGAAGGAAATGACTGATAAATTATACCATTTTTAAATTTAAAACTTTTGTACAATGAGAGATCCTGTGAGCAGAGAAAAAAAAGAACCGGCCTGCAAATGCAGGAAACATAAGAGATGTGGGTTTGATCCCTGGGTCAGGAAGATCCCCTGGAGAAGAAAATGGCAACCCATTCCAGAAATATATAATGTTTCTTCCTACAAAAGGTGAACTATATGTATATTTTTTCCATATTGCTTTTTTTTTTTTAAGGAAACCTAACTGTATATTGTAGAGTTAAATTCAAGTTGATAGAGATCTCTCTTATTCCTTTTCCTGGCTGCCTTGTTCTCTATTATGTGAACATGCCAAATTTTATTTAACTAATTTCCTGCCAGTGGAAGTTGCTTTGTTTTAAAATTTTTGCTGTTGAAATTACGCCACAATGAATATTTTGTATATTTGTTACTAGTTATTAGTGGTCTGTTTTTAAGGAGATTTCTTAAAAAAAAAAAACTGAGTCAAAGCATAATTCTTATACCATTTTATAGAAAATTACAAAATTCCTGTCCTTATGCATTGTACCATTTTGCATTCCCACCAGAAATATATAATTCACAGCTCTTCCAATAGAGTGTCTTAACTTGTGGATTTTTTGGTACTCCGGTAAGTAAAAATAGTTCAGCATCATCATATTTTCATTTCTCATGTAAGTGCGGGTGAATAGCTCTTTCACCTCTGTCTGTAGAGTACACAAATGTTTGAAATGGTATGATTTAAAGGATACCAGGAAAACCTGCCTCTTCTGAAATGTTTTTTTTTTTTTTAATCAGCATCCCATGGTTTTTCATTCCCTGACATTTGCTATAATCAGAGTCTGTCTAATCTTTAGAAATTCACATCAAATATATTACATGGAAAGAGAAGGTGGGGTCCTCTGTCATTTGGACCCAAGCTTGTTACCACACTTTATCAGGTATTTCACTTTCATTGTGAAAGGTGAGAAATTTTGGACCTGAAGGCGTGATACCCAGGGCATTGTGGAGAAGAGGTTGGATAGGTCAGTGAGAAGCGGAAGTGGGGCAGTCTCTGTCCCTCGTGGATAGGTCTTAGATGCCAAGGGCAATCTAAATAGAGAACACTACAGAAAACCTACATCTAGACTATAATTCCACCCCAAGTTGCTTGGCATTGTCCCTGTTTTTCCTCCGTATATAGAGGAGACCCAAGCCTTCTGTGTTTTCTTACCCCTTTTTTGACGTGGGGTAGTTAGGAGAGTCTAAAACCTGAAGGGAAAGGCCTACAGGTTATATGCTTCTGCAACTTCTCCATCTCTTTCTCAACAAACTCTGAGTCTATGGCGCTA
>SJYC01024868.1:0-10850 GCA_006408675.1 Madoqua kirkii | reverse complement strand
GTTTTTTTAATGTTTGGCAGAAATCTTGACTGTAGACCTTTGCTTTAGAGTATATGATGGGAGATTTAGAATCCTTATCTAATACTGTAAGTCTTTGTAACAGTCTCAGCAGTAATAAAGGTATCTCTACTACTGTGATACTTACAGTTCTTGAAACTGTGAGAAGGCAACTGCTATTAAACTGGGCATCTCTGATAGAATAATAAGCTCATCAACTAATAAAGAGCTACACCTTCCCTTCTGATAGACTAGTAGGAACTAAAACAATAAATACAAAGAAGTTAATGTCCTTCACTAATGTTCATACTACCCAGAATCAACATGTGTAAGTATTTCAGCATTATTTCCAGAAATATTATGGCTCTACTTTAAAACAGTTTATATAGTAACATGTGAATATGTCTTGCTTTTAAAAATTCAGCTTGATTAAGGTGGAGAGACACTAGCGCTGTTGACTGCTGCCTCATGGTACTTCCTGTCTGGCACCATGCTCTGGGTGGTGGGCAGGGAGGTGGGCGCTGCTAGTATGCGCAGTGGCTAGGCACTGAAACTCGTGTGTTTATCCCTGGGAGTGGATAAACACTAGCTGTGTGAAGACAGCCCCGAGGGCCTGGGATGTGATCTCAGCTGAACCTTGGAGCCCAGCGTCAGTTCATGAATAGTAAGGCATGGCCATCAGAAAATACCTCAAGACAAGCAGTAATGATAATACAGCTTGGGAAAGAGCAATAGCAGTACTGCTAGTACGCGCAGTGGCTAGGCACTGAAACTCGTGTGTTTATCCCTGGGAGTGGACTCCATCTAGCTGTGTGAAGACAGCCCCGAGGGCCTGGGATGTGATCTCGGCTGAACCTTGGAGCCCAGTGTCAGTTCATGAATAGTAAGGCATGGACATCAGAAAATACCTCAAGACAAGCAGTAATGATAATACAGCTTGGGATAGAGCAATAGCAGTTCTCAGAGGGGAGTTCATAGTCATCTAAGCCTTCCTCAAGGAAGAAGAAAGATCTCAAACCACTAACGTACCACCTAAAAGAATTAGAAAAATAAGAACACAAAACCTCAATGTCAGCAGACGGAAAGAAATAATAGAAGATTAGAGAAGAAATAAAATAGAGGTTTAAAAAAAACAGTATAAAAGATAAATAAAAGGAAGAGTGGTGTCTTTAAAAGATAAAAATGACAAGCCTCGACTAGGCTCACCAAGAAAAAAAAGAGAGACCAAAAAAATAAGAAATGAACAAGAAAAAATAACAATACCACAGAAATACAAAAAGTCATATGAGCAGTTATATGCCAGCTATTAATAACTATACAACTTAGAAGAAAAGGACAAGTTTCTAGAAACATAGAATCTACCAAGACTGAGTCAAGAAGAAGCATAATTTCTACAGACCAGTCACTAAAAGTGATACAGAATCTGTGATTTAAAAAAAAAAAAAAAAAACTTCTTGCAAACAAAAGCCCAGGATCAGATGACTTCAATGTAGAATTCTATGAAACATACAAATGAGTACTTATACCTATGCTTCTCAAATTATTCTAAAGACTGGAGAGAAGAGAACATTCCCAAATTCATTCTGTGAAGCCACCATCACCCTGATATCAAAACCAGACATTCAAAACAAAAAAGAAAGTTATAGGTCATTATCTTTGATAAATATAGATGCAAAAAGTCTCAACAAAATATTGACAAACCAAATCCAACAATACATAAAAAGAATCATACACCATGATCAAGTTGGATTCATTTGAGGGTTGCAGGGATGATTCAACATATGCAGGGAAATCAGTATGATATACCACATTAACAAAAGAAAAGACAAAAGCCATATGATCCCCATAGATGCACAAAAAGCATTTGATAAAATTCAGTATCTATTCGTGATAAAATCTCTCATTAAAATCAGTATAGAGGGAACTTACCTCGACATGTTGAAAACCATTTACAACAAACCCACTAGCCAAAATAATACTCAATGGTGAAAAAGCCACAAGCCTCCCTGCTGAATTCAGGAACAAGTCAAGATGCCCACTCTCAACCACTTCTATTCAACATAATATCGGGAATCCTAACAGCAGTCAGACAAGAAAAAGAAGCAAAAGATATACAAAATGGAAGGGAGGAGGTAAAACTACCATTGTGTGCACTTGATAGGATACTCCACATAGAGAACTGTAGGGCTTCCTGGTGGCTCAGAGGGTAAAGCATCTGCCTGTGATGCGGAAGACCCAGGTTTGATCCCTGGGTCAGGAAGATCCCCTGGAGAAGGAATGGCAACCCACTCCAGGATTCTTGCCTGGAGAATCCCATGGACAGAGGAGCCTGGTGGGCTATGATCCATGGGATCACAAAGAATTGGACACGACTGAGAGACTACACTTTGCTATAGGCTTCATTTAAAAAGTATTAGACCTAATGAATTCAGCAAGGTAACAGGATACAAGATTAGTATATAGAAATCTGTTAAATTTCTTTATACTACCGATTAATATAGTAATGAAAAAGAAAATGAAAAAACCAATTCTGTTTAAAATTATGTCACAAAAAATACTTAGGAGTAAACGTAACCAAGGAGATGAAAGATGTATATGTATACTGAAAACTATAAAACGTTGATAAAGGAAACTGAAGGTGATTCAAAGGAATGGAAAGATACTCCATACTTTTAGATTGGAAGAATTAGTATTGTTAAAATGGTCATATTGCCCAAAGCAATCTTCAGATTTACTGTGATCCCTATCAGAACACCCATAACATTTTCCACACAACTTGAAGAAATAATCTTAAAATTCATATGGAATCACAAATACCCGGAATTGTCAAAACAATTCTCGGGGGCTGGGGCGGAAGCTGGAAGCATAACCCTCTCAGACTTCAGACAAGACTACAAAGCTACAGTAATCAAAACAGCATGATTATGGCACAAAAACAGATATATACATCAATGGAACAAACAACCCAGAAAGAAACCTATGCACCTGAGGTCAATTAGTCTACAACAAAGGAGACAAGAATATACAATGGAGAAAAGACAGACTCTTCAGCAAGTGGTGTTGGGAAAGCTGGACAGCCACCTCTGAATCAATGAAATTAGACCACTCCCTCACCATTTACAAAAATAAACTCAAAATTGTTTAAAGATTTAACTGTAAGACACCATACCATAAAACTGGAAGAGAACAGAGGGAAAACATTCTCTGACATAAATTGTAGCAATATTTTCTTAGATCAGCCTCCCAAGGCAACAGAAATAAAAACAAAAATAAATGAGACCTAATCAAACATAAAAGCTTTTGCAAAGCAAAGGAAATGAACAAAAAGACAAGCTATTGAATGGGAGAGAATGTTTTTTTGTTTTAAATTTTATTTTATTTTTAATTGGAGGATAATTACTGTACGATATTGTGATGGTTTCTGCCCTACATCAACATGAATCACCCATAGCCATGTGTATGTCCTCTTCCTCCTGAACCTCCGTCCCACCGCCCACCCCTTCCTACCCCTCTAGGTTGTCACAGAGCACCAGGTTTGGGTTCCCTGTGTCACACAGCAAATTCCCACTTGCTATCTGTTTTACATACAGTAATATATATGTTTCCATGCTACTGTGTAAAATCATCGCCCCTCTGTGTCCAAACCTGTTCTTTATGTCTGCATCTCTTTGCTGCCCTGCAAATAGTATCATCAGTACCATCTATCTAGATTCTTTGCTTGTGTTAACACGTGATATTTGTTTTCCCCTTTCTGACTTACTTCAATCTGTATAATAGGCTCTAGGTTCATCCACCTCAGTAGAACTGAGTCAATGCATTCTTTTTATGGCTGAATAATATTCCCTTGTGTATATATATATGCCACAACTTTTTTATCCATTTATTTGTTATTGGATGTCTAAAGCAGAGACATTACTTTGCCAACAAAGGTCCGTCTAGTCAAGGCTATGGTTTTTCCAGTGGTCAGGTATGGATGTGAGAGTTGGACTGTGAAGAAAGCTGAGTGCTGAAGAATTGATGCTTTTGAAGTGTGGTGTTGGAGAAGACTCTTGAGAGTCCCTTGGACTGCAAGGAGATCCAACCAGTCCATCCTAAGGGAGATCAGTCCTGGGTGTTCATTGGAAGGACTGATGCTGAGGCTGAAACTCCAGTACTTTGGCCACCTCATGCAAAGAGTTGACTCAGTAGAAAAGACCCTGACGCTCAGAGGGATTGGGGGCAGGAGGAAAAGGGGACAACGGGATGAGATGGCTGGATGGCATCACTGACTGGATGGACATGAGTTTGAGTAAACTCCAGGAGTTGGTGATGGACAGGGATGCCTGGTGTACTGCGATTCATGGGGTCACAAAGAGTCGAACCTGACTGGAAACTGAGCTGAACTGAACTGAGGTTGCTTCCATATTGTAGCTTTTGTAAGTTGTGCTGCATTGAACATCGGGGTACATGTGTCCTTTTTGATTATGATTTCCTTGAAGTATATGCCCTGTAGTGGGATTGTTGGGTCATATGGTAGTTTTATTCCTAATTTTTTAAGTAATCTCCATACTGTTCTCTGTAGTGACTGTGTCAACTTACATTCCCACCTGCTGTGCGAGAGGGTTCCCTTTTCTCCACACCTGCTCAAGCATTTACTGTTAGTCGATATTTTTGATGATGGCCATTCTGAATGGTGTGAAGTGACACCTCATTGTAATTCTGATTTGCATTTCTTTATTAATAAGCAATGTTGAGCACCTTTTCATGTGCTTATTAGCCGTCTCTATGTCTTCTTTGGAGAAATGTCTGTTTAGATCTTCTGCCTACTTTTTGATTGGGTTGTTTGTTTTTCTGGTATTGTGCTGTGTGAGCCACTTGTATATTTTGGAGATTAAACCTTTGTCAGTTGTTTCATTTGCTTTTAGTTTCTCCCTGAATGGGACAGAATATTTTCAAGTTATACAACCAGCAAGGTCTTAATTTCCAAAATACATAAACAGCTCATACAACTTAATATCAGAAAAACAATCCAATCAAAAAATAGACAGAAGACCTAAATAGACTTCTCTCCAAAGAAGACACACAGCTGGCCAACAGGCACACGAGAAGATGCTCAGAACTATTAATTATTAGAGAAATGCAAATCTAAACCACTGGGAGATACCGACTCAAACCTGTCAGGATGGCTAGCATCAAAAAGTCTATAAATGATAAATGCTGGAGAGGGTATGGAGAAAAGAGAACCCTGCTATACTGTTGGGAATGTAAATTGATACAGCCATTATGGAAAACAGTACAGAGATTCCTTTAAAAACGAAAGATAGAGATAGCATATGATCCCACAATCCCACTCGTGGGCATACATCTGGAAAAGACAAAGCCTCTAATTCAGAAACATACATGCACTCCAGGGTTCGTAGTAGCGCTATTTACAAGACAAGCCGAGATGTGGAGACAACCCAAGTCCTGGCAACAGACAGTTGGCTTAAGAAGATATATATATATATATATATATAATGATATATTACTTAGCCATTTGTAGCAACATGACTGAATCTAGAGAATATCATACTAACTGAAGTAAGACAGACAGATATCATGATATTATTTGTATGCAGAATCTCAAATACAATACAACTGAATCAACATTCACCACAAAGAGACTGACAGATGGAAAACAGACTGGTTTGTTTCCAAACTTTGGAAACTTCTGGTTTTCAAAGGGAAAAGAGAGCATCTGGGGAGGATAAATTAGGAGTTTAGGGTTAACAGATACAAGCTATTTTCTTAATATAGAATTATGAATTTACTGTATGGCAGAGGGAACTATGTTCAGTATCTTGTAATAACCTTTAATGGAAAAGATTCTGAAAAAATATATATCTGTTTAACTGAACCACTTACTGTACACCTGAAACTAACACAATATTGTCAATCAACTATAATTTTAAAAAATTTAACATGAAAGCTTAATGTTCCCTTTTCTTGACCCCTTCACCCTTTCTCAGGGTTACCCTTAATAAGTTTGGTATATATGCTTCCAGTCTTTGTTTTCGTATTTTACATATATGTATAAGCTGTTCATAGAAAGGATACTTTTGTATGTTTTTAAATGTACATAAATGGTTTCATCTTAGAACCATTGAAGACATAATGTACCTTTTTCCTTGGGGGAAAAGGAGTAAACAGTGAGTAAAAGGAAATCAAGAAATATCAGTTAATAGAACAGCTGGCTAAGATAAAAATCTTCCTTCATTAGACTCTGAACTTCTTTAGACAAGTTACTGAGTCTTCTATTTTTAAATACCCCTTTCCTCCTATCCCTTCATGCCTAATGTAATCTGATTAGGCCATTAAGTAATTTTCTTCGGGTGTGTCTACATCCCAGAGTTAATTATTCTAAATTAATTGACACTTTGTGGACCACTGGAAGAGTATTTACTGTTAGGAGTTTCTGAATTATTGCTTGTCTTTCTAAAACAAGAAGTTAAACAGGGAAAAGGTGAAAAGGAAAACCTACTCAGAGCCTTAAAACATGAAATCATAATTGTTTATTTATGATATTTGTGATAATTCCTCATATATCCTTCTTTCATTTTTTAGAGGTGATTCTGACTCTGTAATGCTCAGTTAAAAATCCATCACCGAGAAAGAATGCAAATAGTTATAAATGCATACTGGAACCAAGGCATGTATCAGTGTTGTGTTGATGTCTTATTTAAAAGCTTTCTCATGAAGGTGAGAATTAGCAATGGATTAACTTCCCTATACTGTTTTCCCAGTTTGCTCTTCCATGTTTCTCATTCTGTACATTGTATGTAGTACAGACTTGACTGGGCATTTACACTCAATTTATTTACATGTTTCTAAACGTGTTCACAATCCTTTCTTTGAAAGCAGAAACTATAACGGAAACTTCTGCTATAGCACAAGATAGAATATGAATGAATGAAGAGAGAAAAAAAATAAGGCAGTTATAACAGCAACAGCGTGAACCAAATGTTTATGTGATAATGTCAGAAGGACATGTCTGCCCCTCATTTGAGCAGATAATAATCATGGTTTAAATTTCAGAAGGAAAGTAAAAAGAGACCCGAGCAAATGCAAACTTTATTGGGCATTGGGGTAGACTGTGAAAGCTGAATTAGACTTCTAACTATACAAATCATACATTGTGACAGGCAGTTACTCCTCCGGCTCCATTCATGGCGAATAATTACTGAGCTGTTTCAAAGAGGGAAGTATCAACTTAATTATCAGCTTTTGGTGAAATGATATGAGGTTCTGTTTTACTTTGAAATGATGAAAAATCTCTCCATCCTTTGGAAACTTGCTGCCTTTGAGAAAATATTACACTACATTGAAGTCTCTAATGTATGAGTCAAAAATTACATTGAGAAGCTGAGAGGTGTGTTGATGTTTTGGCATATCCCTTTCCTTTTGCTTGCTACTTATTCATACGGATAAAGATTTTCCTAGAAAACTTGGTTATATTTAAGTCTCGAGGTGTTCAGTAATTTCATCCACAAAAACTAAGGTAATTTATATGGATTTTGAGAATTAGTATGGTAGTTATTTACGGCCTAGATAATTATGAAGAAATTTCTTTTCTTTTACAATTTAAATTAAATTTTTACACTTTTACATTAAATTTTTTTTTAATTAAAGTTTTGCAATTTAAACCAAGTCATTATGCTTTGCCATAGCAGTTAAGAGAAAAACATACTGTGGGATTTTGGTCACTGGTAACTTTGGAACTGCTTCCTTAAGTATAAATTTAATTAAGCATCAATGATCTATGAAGGAAGTATTTCTAAACTAAATCTTTTTAAATTTCATAGTGAACAGCTTTTTTTAACATGATAGATTAAAATGTTTTTGAAGTCTGAAAATCTTTGCTTTTACTTTGTTAACAAAAGGTTAATTAGAGTTCCATAAATTCCATTAGCTTGATTATATTGAATGATTATGTAGTAAACACTATTCTGAACACCTTACATAAATTCTTTCTTTTAATTTCTGCAATAACCCTAAGAAACTGATGCCTTCAATGTCCATATTTTGTAGATGGGGATAGTCTGAAGTTGTATACCAACTGTGTTAGGGAGCCAGAATTCAAATACAGTCAGCTGTCCTCACGTCTGATGTCCCGACCATCTCCACTGAAGTACCTCTGTCTTTTTACATAATTTTATACCTATTAATAAATAAGTTCTTTATTGCTGTTTTTATTGTGTGTGTAATATGTTGAAAATTGAAAAATCAAAAATTACAGGTGAACAAATAGAATAATCATTCATATCCCCACTATCAGAGAAGCATTGCTTTTATTCTCGAGTTTACTTTTATAGGTATTTCTCTTTGCATATGTTTTTTAAATCAAAATGGTTTCTACTTTACATGATGTATAGTAATCTGCTTTTGTTCCACTAAAAAGTATAGCCTTTCTTTATACACTTTTACAACATCAAGTAGATAAATTGTGCTAGTTGTACATATATTATTACATGGGTGTGCCATACTTATTTAGTAATTTCCAGTTACTGACACTTAGTCTGTGTATTATTTTTCCTTATGGATAGGTTGTTCTTAATAATTTCTAATATTTGACTTCCTTTCTACCATGTTCTTTGACATTCTCTGTTCGTTCAGGATACCGACTTGAATTGTACTGTTCAGAGGAGCTTTTTTTAATTCTATGTGTATGTTTTTGATAAGTCATCTGATGTGATCTGTGCCTGCTCATGTTTTGTATTGTGCTAAAAACAATTCAAGGTGAGGTTCATTGTGAGCTGCATTATAGTGAGAGTGTTGTAGTGACTCAGAAGTGGTGATATTAAAAATATTTAACAACTGATATGATAATATTAACTAATACATGAATCGAGAGTAAGTAAAATTTGAATATAGTCCCTTATTCTATACCTAAATTAAAGTTTATCTATTATAAATATAATTACTGAAGCAGTATAAGTTGTAGGAAAAACTATCATAATTCTAGTAATTTTATACTCATTTAATTGTTTTAAGAACAATGATTTTTAGAAATTATTGCTATGATCTTTTGTTTGCTGCTCTTACCAGCTAAATGATAGTTTTTCTTAGCTATTATTTGACAGTGGAAGCTATCTGAAGCTCTTTCAGTTTTTTTCCGACTAAGTTTGTAGCCATTAGTAGGCTTGAGTCTTAATAACTGGAAACTTTCTCTTCAGTTCAGTTCATTCAGTCACTCAGTCGTGTCCGACTCTTTGCGACCCCATGGACTGCAGCACGCCAGACTCCCTGTCCCTCACCAGCTCCCAGAGTTTATTCAAACTCATGTCCATTGAGTCAGAGATGCCATCCAACCATCTCATCCTCTGTCATCCCCTTCTCCTCCCACCTTCAATCTTTCCCAATATCAGGTCTTTTCCAGTGGGTCAGTTCTTCGCCTCAGGTGTCCAAAGTATTGGCATTTGAGCTTCAACATCAGTCCTTCCAACGAACATTCAGGACTGATCTCCTTTAGGATGGACTGGTTTGATCTCCTTGCAGTCCAAGGGACTCTCAAGAGTCTTCTCCAACACCACAGTTCAGAAGCATCAATTCTTCAGAGCTCAGCTTTCTTTATAGTCCAACTCACACTTCCACACATGGCTACTGGAAAACCCACAGCCTTGACTAGACGGACCTTTGTTGGCAAAGTAATGTCTCTGCTTTTTATTATGCTATCTAGGTTGGCCATAGCATTTCTTCCAAGGAGCAAGCGTCAATCACTGGACAAATGATAATAATGATTAACTTTCATTTTTAGTAATGAAATTTATATTATTATGCCAGTGTTGGCTAGATCTTCAATGAGTCTGTGAAACTCAGAATATTAGATAGGACTTCCCTGTCCTGGGCATCTCGCCAGCCTCATATTGCCAGGCTACCCTGGTCTCTGTCCCGTTACAGGAGTGCTTGTGTTGCAACACCGAGATGATGCCTGCAGTGACTTCCGTTACCATCTACTCCTCCGCCGTGCTTAGGTCTTTCAAAGTCGGTCCTATAGGAACTGTGATTACTACAAGGAGCTGCACGTTGGAAGGTGGACAGACAGCAGCTACCTGGAGTTCAAGTAGACCAGATGAACGTTGAGCATTTGTTTGCTGGAGGGCCAGTGCCAATACTGTCTCCTCCTCTGGTGTCTGTGGGGACATGTCAGGATAGGGCCTGGCACACTGCTAGTGGGGGCTAGGGCAGCCCAGGGCTCCTGAGGGACCCAGATAAGAGACCTTAAGTCAATCCTTCTCCAAAGATGGAGAAGCTCTATACAGTCAACAAAAACAAGACCAGGAGCTGACTGTGGCTCAGATCATGAACTCCTTATTACCAAATTCAGATTGAAATTGAAAAAAGTAGGGAAAACTGCTAGACCATTCAGGTATGACCTAAATCAAATTCCTTATGATTATACAGTGGAAGCGAGAAATAGATTTAAGGGCCTAGATCTGATAGATAGAGTGCCTGATGAACTATGGAATGAGGTTTGTGACATTGTACAGGACACAGGGATCAAGACCATTCCCATTGAAAAGAAATGCAAAAAAGCAAAATGGCTGTCTGGGGAGGCCTTACAAATAGCTGTGAAAAGAAGAGAGGTGAAAAGCAGAGGAGAAAAGGAAAGATATAAGCATCTGAATGCAGAGTTCCAAAGAATAGCAAGAAGCGATAAGAAAGCCTTCTTCGGCGATCAATGCAAAGAAATAGAGGAAAAGAACAGAATGAGAAAAACTAGAGATCTCTTCAAGACAATTAGAGACACCAAGGGAACATTTCATGCAAAGATGGGCTCAATAAAGGACAGAAATGGTCTGGACCTAACAGAAGCAGAAGATATTAAGAAGAGGTGG
>SJYC01024867.1:0-15434 GCA_006408675.1 Madoqua kirkii | reverse complement strand
ATGAGAAACGCTGGGCTGGAAGAAACACAAGCTGGAATCAAGATTGCCGGGAGAAATATCAGTAACCTCAGATATGCAGATGACACCGCCCTTATGGCAGAGAGACTGTCACTATAATCCAAAGGGCATATCACGGTTGTTTGGACTGCAGTAGCAGCAGGAATAGAAGTAGGGCGATTTGGAACATATTTTGGAGTGAAGATCAACAAATTTTGGATTCAATATGGAGATGGCAGAAACTGAGAAGTCTAGGATAGACTCCTGGGTTTTTGGTTGATCCGTGAGGATAGTATGAAAAAGACTAGGTTAGAAATAAGGATTTTGTGGACACGTTAAGGCAACTTTGAGATAAACCACCTAAAATACCAATTTGATAGTTCACGATGGTATGTGTCTGAATACTGCAAGGAAAGATTGAGACTAGGAATAATGAATTTGGGAATCATAACTATAGATGGTATTTACAAGAAGCGACTCTTCTTTTGCCAAGGCTTATTCATTATATACTACACTATAATCAGTCTGCCTCCTAGTCCAGATCTGTGATTAGGATAATATTGACAAAGTACTTTTCAATAGTGAGGACAATAGTGTGTGTGCTTTTTTAATTGTTTAAAATATTATACTCCTCTTGTGTTGGCATTTCAATTTAAAACAGTGCCCCCTTCTCTAAGGACTAGCTCTGATTTCTAGCGGTGGAGCCCCAGCAGTTACGGGTGGATTTCATGACCTTATGTGGCTCTGGTTGATTGATGGAGCATTCTAAAGAGAAGGTGCATCAGCTTCCACCCGTGGGGCTCTAGAGGGATCCTGGTTCATGCCCCTTTTTAAAGGTTTAGTTTTTCTATCATTTCTTGGATCATGTGACAAATATCCTTTTCCATATACGTTTATATTCCTCGCTTATGGTGGCTCTGCTGCTGCTGCTGCTAAGTCACTTGAGTCGTGTCCGACTCTGTTCGACCCCATACACGGCAGCCCACCAGGCTTCCCCGTCCCTGGGATTCTCCAGGCAAGAACACTGGAGTGGGTTGCCATTTCCTTCTCCAGTGCATGAAAGTGAAAAGTGAAAGAGAAGTCGCTCAGTCGTGTCCGACTCTTCGCGACCCCATGGACCGCAGCCTCCCAGGCTCCTCTGTCCATGGGATTTTCCAGGGAAGAGTACTGGAGTGGGGTGCCATTGCCTTCTCCGTATGGTGGCTCTAGTTGGTTTTTATTGCTAACTATATAGAAATGTATCCAACGACTCGTGTTTCACCATCTGAAGCTACATATGAAATTTCATTAAATTTTGAGATCCTTTAGAAATTTCACCTTGGTTTTCTCCCCATTTAAACCATTGCTGGCATCTGTCCTTTTGTGGAAATTTTCTATTGCTTGAGACAATCTTTTAGTGAATCCAGACCATAAAAACCTTTTGTTTCAGTTTCAGAACTTCTCAGGTGCTTCCTCTAGCTATTGTGATAGATTCATCCTTCCTGAATCTATTTGTATTGATATTAACAATATCTTCCTGCACAGACATTTTTATTCTAAGGATAAAATTATATTAAAAGTTTTCCCCTTCCCTGGAATTTTCAGAAAGTGATTCTTTTTAATAATACTACATATTTTTATTGAGTATATATTATTTTCCCATATATTTAGATTTTAAATTAAAAGAAGCATTTATACTACACACATTCTGTTGAAAGTTGCTAATACAGTGAAAATTGTGGAAGTTAATTTCATCAGTGTGAATTTGTCCACAGAATATTTTCCTAATGTATTATAGTTCAGTTCAGTTCAGTCGATCAGTCGTGTCCGACTCTTTGTGACCCCGTGAACCGTAGCACGCCAGACCTCCCTGTCCATCACCAATTCGTCAAATGAAAATTTGTTTATTCAAAATAATACTAAATACAAAGTAAATGCTTTTCCCAAATTAGATTTCTATAAAAATATGAGATGCTTTAAATGTGGTTAATTTGAAGTTTATTTCAGAATCACATTTCCATTTAATACATTTAAAATTTGTAAGTTTAGCATACTTTAAGGAAGGACATATCCTTTATGTGTGTTCATTTATGTGTGGGGTTTTTGACATTCAGATAAAATAAGCTTTAAAAACAGTATAATGCTACCAGCATTTTTGAAGGAATATGCTTTCATATGAGATGAAGACTTTGAGAAAAGCTTGCTCTAGCCATTTCATGTCTCTAATATAATTGTATTTAAATGAATAAACAAGAAGAGTTTTTAGAAAATGAGAAAAATTTCTCATCTTTCTGAATTTTGGTTTAGAATAGCATCTGGATGAAATCTACCCTGGTAATAAAATGTTAAGATTTCTTATCGTGTTCTTTCCATGCAAAGACATACACACACACACACACATACAAACACCTAAAATTGTTTTTAAAAGGGAGGGCACAAGAAAACTTTCAGAGGTGATGGATATCTTTACTACCTTGATTATGACGATGGATTCTTGAGTGTATGCACATGTCCGGGCTCATAAAATTGTGTATGTTGAGTCTGTACAGTTTTGTGTATCATTCAGTTCAGTTCAATTGCTCAGTCGTGTTCAACTCTCTGCGACCCCATGAACCGCAGCATGCCAGGCCTCCCTGTCCATCACCAACTCCCAGAGTTCACTATCATTACACCTCTATAAAGTTTTTAAAAGAGAGAAAAAATTTTTTAAAAAGTAGATGGTGCTTGAAGATAGTGTTTTGAAGGTGCATTCATCAGGAACAGCTAGTAGACTCTGTGTGTATGAAATTAAGTAAGTAAAATCATTATATTAAAACAAAAACCAGATTTTGTAAGTCTTTATGGAAATATAGGCAGATTTTCCAAGTAACTTTATAACTTATAAATTTTTAGAAAGTTGTCATTATATTCTAGTTAATTCTCAAATATTTTGCTGATTTTATTGTATGATCTGTTTATCCTTGGGAAATATATTCTTTTGTGTTGTTTGATAATGCAAAATCAGTTCAGTTCAGTCGCTCAGTCATGTTCAACTCTTTGTGACCCCATGAATCACAGCATGCCAGGCCTCCCTGTCCATCAGCAACTCCCAGAGTTTACCCAAACTCATATCCATCGAGTTGGTGATGCCATCCAGCCATCTCATTCTCTGTCGTCCCCTTCTCCTTCTGCCCACAATCCCTCCCAGCATCAGGATCTTTTCCAATAAGTCAGCTCTTCACATGTGGTGGCCAAAGTATTGGAGTTTCAGCTTCAGCATCAGTCCTTCCAATGAAATTACATAGTACAAAAATTACTTGATTTGTTTTAATAATTACTCATTTATTTAATATATTGTTTAAGTATTTTTTAAATCAGCTTTATTGGTATTATTTTACATATAAGATTGACTCATTTCAAGTGTGTGATTCAGTTGTTTTTAAGCAACTTTAACTAAGTGTTAAAACTATCACCTTATACATTTCTAGAACATTTTTGTTCTCCAGAAAGATCTCTCATGCACACTTACAGTTACTCTCTGTCCTCACCCTTAGTCTCAAGCAGTTGCTAATCTGCTTTCTGTAAATTTGCCCATTCCAGACATTTCATATAAATGGAAGCATACAACGCGTAGTCTTTCATATGTGGCTTCTTTTCTTAGCATAATGTTTTTGAGTTTTACCTCTTGATGTAGATGTGTCCATAGTTTGTTCCTTGTGTAAATGTACCACATGTTCTGTGTGCACTCATCAGTTGATGACATTTAGCACATTTCCAGTTTTTGACTATTCCAATTAATGCTGCTATGAATATCCACATGCAAGTCTTCGTGTGGTTGCCAGTAAGCATGCTAAGCTTTTTGTGTTTAATACATTTAATCTTCACATCTCTGTAAGTTAAATGGTAACATCATCCCGATTTTACAGATGAGGAGACTTTAAACTTACATTAACATCATACGACTAGTAAGTGGTGGGCCCAAGTATGTAATCACTTTCATTGGTTTCTAGTTTATCCTTCCTATGTTTTTTGTTTTTGTTTTTCAGAAGTAAGAGTATGTGTTTTTTCTCCTTTGTTATTATATGAAAGGTAGTATACATATGTGTATATATGCACATATTTATCTGTGTATATATGTATGTGTATATATATATTTTTTCTTTTGCATCTTCCTTTGTTACTTAATGTATCTAGGAAATCACTGCATGTGAGGTCATAGGAAATCTTCCTTTGTTTTTACACCTGCAGGATACGTTTAAATAAGCACATAGCATATTCAGCCAGTTCCTACATATGGCAGAAATACCATTCAGACTATTTTCTTTTTAATTTTTAAAGAAGTTTTAATTGCAGTATGGTTGATTTACAATGTTGTGTTAGTTTCAAGAATACAGCAGAGTTATTCAGTATTTATGCACACACACATATATATGTACTATATATATATTCTTTTTCAGGTTATTTCCCTTATTTCAGGTTATATACCCTTATTATAAAGTATTGAATGTAGTTCCCTGAACTACAGTAGGTCCTAATTTATCCCTCCCCTCCTTTCCTTTTGGTAACTCTAAGTTTGGTTTCTATGCCTGTGGGTCAGACTGCTTTGTATACAATATTAATATTGTTTCTTTGAAAGACTAATCAGCCTTATAGCTGTTGTTTCCTTTATACTTAATATGATTAAAGTACTAAGTATATTTTAGTTATTTTAGCGGATTATTGAACTTTCTTGTCTGTTATGTATACAAACTTTTGGAACTTCTGCATATATATATATATATATATATATATATATATAGTAAAATTTCTTGGTTTGTCTTTTGAACTGAATCTATCAGGAGTACTCAAAGTATTAGCAATGACTTATTTAGTTCTTTTCAAGCTCTCATCTGTTAGGTTACTCTTTTAAGAACAGTTTATTTGAACTCTTAATTATAAAAATTTTAGTATATTCAGGCCCTTGGGTTTTTTTCCCCCAAACTGTTTAGAACCAATTTTAGGTATTAAAAGCTCCTAAGTACAAAAACAATGGCATTTTTAGGCAATTTAATAAATAATAAAGAATTGGCAGGCAGGAAGTGTTGTGAGTGGTTAGGAATCTATTCAACAGATTGCTCACAAGAAAATAAAGAGATATGTTAATTAACAAAATGTTCCACCTGTCTGTTGAAAGTTTATAACTTTACCTTTTTAAAAATCTCAATCCATAATATGTTATCTTTAACTTTCAGGCTTGTCATTAAACAATCAGGTCCTTCTGTGTAGAAAATGTATTCTGTACATTTTCTTACAACTTCCAGTATTATAATTTTGTACAGTATCTGCTTCATGGCTCCAAACTTTCTCCATTTATTTGCACATAAAGACATAGTTCAGATGAAAGAAGGCTAAATTACACTGCAGCGTGGACATTTGGAATCTCTACATGTAATCTCATTATCTGCTTAATGCTTTTTTTCTCTTTGCTCTTTTACTACAGTGAATTACCAGTTTATGCCATTAAACTACATATAAAAAATAGCTTTTTTTTAAAGAGAAAATCAACTTCTTTCGCTTGTGTCTGAATAGCAACAAGTGGTCATATGTGGCTGGAGTAGCAGCAGTGAAATATGCCACTGAACCGTTGTTGGTGTAGGTCTTTCAGGGCTTAGCTGTTGGGCTAAGCACTTTAGACTGTATTTTCAGCAATGAAGAGCCATTATAAACTTTAAATAGGAGCGTTACATGACCTGATGTTTGTTCTAGGAAGATAGCACTGCAGAGTCTATGAAGAATGGGTTAGAGATGTGAGAAATTAAAGGTAGGAAGCTAAGGTAACTGTCAGGCAAGAAATTTTTTCAGTTTACTTCAGCAATAATAGGAATCTTGCCAACTAGCCAAACCTAACAGCTCCTCGCATTCTTTAGGCAATTCTGTAGGTTATGTTTATAAAATGGCTGCCTAAGTGTTCAACTTCTGGTACCAATCTCATTAACACCTAAAGCCGTTAGCCATTATTCTAACCCTGGTCTTGTCATCAGAGCACCTTTTAGCTTTTATGAAACTAATTCATGCAGATAAGTCCATAAAAAATCAACCATCTTCTTCTCCGGTTTATTTTTACATTTTGGTGTAGAATATATTGAGTTGGCTAAAACATTCACTCACGGTTTTCCCTTAGGTGTTACAGGAGAACCCAAATTAACTTTTTGGCCAACCTGAGATGTTTCAGTAGCTTCCAAAGAAATGTATTTGATGTGACTTTTTTGAAATGTTGCACTTGTGAAAATATCTTTATTCTAACTTCCTAATTGATTGATGGTTTGGCTTGATATTTAATGCTAGTTTAGAAGTCATTTTCCTTTAGAAATCTGAAGGCATCGCTCTATTGTCTTCATTTTACATTGTTGCTATAAGTCTTATTCCATTTTGATTCTCAGTCATATTTTAGTGACATATTTTCCTCTGGAAATTTTAGGACACTGTCCCCTTATATTGTGCAATTTTGTAATGATGCACCTTGGGCACTACTTTATTATAAGCAGAGTTTCGGAGGCCATTCAGTTTTTCAGAAGATGGAGTCATCACCCTTCTTTCGGTAGGCTTGTGGCAGTGGCGTGATTGCCAGACTTCTTGGAACTGAGTAACAATAGGCAGCTGAGTCTTGCTGATCATCATACAGATTTTCATTTATTCTGTTCTCAGTTTTTTAGGACACTGTCCCCTTATATTGTGCAATTTTGTAATGATGCACCTTGGGCACTACTTTATTATAAGCAGAGTTTCGGAGGCCATTCAGTTTTTCAGAAGATGGAGTCATCACCCTTCTTTCGGTAGGCTTGTGGCAGTGGCGTGATTGCCAGACTTCTTGGAACTGAGTAACAATAGGCAGCTGAGTCTTGCTGATCATCATACAGATTTTCATTTATTCTGTTCTCAGTATGATGACCCTCTTCTTCCTGTGCCTATATCGGCATTCCTTAATGGATGCATGGATGCTTAGTATGAAGGAAGCAGTTTGGGATCAGTTCAGTTCAGTTCAGTTGCTCAGTCATGTCCAACTCTTTGCAACCCCATGAATCGCAGCACGCCAGGCCTCCCTGTCCATCACCATCTCCCAGAGTTCACTCAGACCCACATCCATCGAGTCCGTGATGCCATCCAGCCATCTCATCCTCTGTCGTCCCCTTCTCCTCCTGACCCCAGTCCCTCCCAGCATCAAAGTCTTTACCAATGAGTCAACTCTTCGCATGAGGTGGCCAAAGTACTGGAGTTTCAGCTTCAGCATCATTCCCTCCAAAGAAATGCCAGGGCTGATCTCCTTCAGAATGGACAGTTTGGATCTCCTTGCAGTCCAAGGGACTCTCAAAAGCCTTCTCCAACACCACAGTTCAAAAGCATCAGTTCTTCCGGTGCTCAGCCTTCTTCACAGTCCAATTCTCACATCAGTACATGACTACTGGAAAAACTATAGCCTTGACTAGATGGAGCTTAGTCAGCAAAGTAATGTCTCTGCTTTTGAATATACTGTCTAGGTTGATCATAGCTTTCCTTCCAAGGAGTAAGCGTCTTTTAATTTTGTGGCTGCAGTCACCATCTGCAGTGATTTTGGAGCCCCCCAAAATAAAGTCTGATACTGTTTCCACTGTTTCCCCATCTATTTCCCATGAAGTGATGGGACTGGATGCCATGATCTTCATTTTCTGAATGTTGAGCTTTAAGCCAGCTTTTTCACTCTCCACTTTCACTTTCATCAAGAGGCTTTTAAGTTTCTCTTCATTTTCTGCCATAAGGGTGGTGTTATCTGCAGTTTGGGATCAGGGGTGTTAATTGCTTATCAAGCAGTTTTTGTCTGTCTTTTCTTGATTTGGGCAAACACTTCACCCACTACCTTCCATAGTACATGAGACTTTCTGGAGTTCTCTGGAGTGAATTTGTTTCTCATCATACTCTAACTTAATCATGAGTCAGGAAATGAATACACTGTGGAAAAACTTAATTAAAATCCATCTTTGATTATTGTATGTGTAACACAATTAGCTTTTCTGAGCCTAACTTATGGGAAAAAATGAATTCATAAACTTGGATCTATAGAAATTGGAACTCCTGATTTTTCATTAGTCAAAAGGGCAAAAGTATCCCATTTTCTCCCTATCAGAGTAGTGTTCTTAAAAATAGAATTATCTCCCATCCAAAAAATTAATTCCAGTTATATCAATAGTTACTGGTTAGATAGTTAAAATTTAAATTAATTCTCAGTTACCATTTTCACTTCACTCTCACAAGACTTCTAGAAACCACCTCTAAACAAGACTTTCTTCTTAGCATTTAGGAACACCTTGTAGTTAAGATTTTTGATGCCATATTTTAAAAATATTTTGTTCTTTTGCCTATAACTAACCTAGCCCACTCCGCTGTTCTTACCTGGAGAATCCCAGGGACGGGGGAGACTGGTGGGCTGCTGTCTTTGGGGTCGCAGAGTCGGACACGACTGAAGCTACTTAGCAGCAGCAGCAGCAGCAGCCTGAATTTTAGTGAAAATTCTTCAATTATACATGCGGATGCAAAGTTTGCTTATTTTAAAATCACTTAAAATACCGGTATAAATTAGACCAAAGCCTTATTTTCCTGTTTATGTTCTTTAAAGAACATTAGGTAACATAGTATTACGAAAGTTGCTCTGATGTAAATTATTTCCAGCATTTAGCCTAATGGAGCCAACATCTCTTAAGAGCTTGCGGTGAAACCATGTATAAAGGCATCTCTGCTGCTGCTGCTGCTAAGTCGCTTCAGTCATGTCCGACTCTGTGCGACCCCATAGATGGCATCTCTAGGATATGAAATTAGATGAGAATTGAACCACCTGAAGCTAGTTGAGACCCACAGATAGTCCCCAATAGTTTTCAACCTATGCCTCATGGGTGGGTCCTGTGGATCCTTGACAGTGGTTTGCTCTCGGAGTGAGAACGAATGAGGGGCGGGAAAAGCAAATGGGGAGACGGAGATCTCAGTCCTCACGTCTTACTGGTTTAAATAAATTATACTTTATTTATAATTTCTATAACTAGGCAGCTTTTCTCTGAAAGTCGCTTTAATAGTATTGATAGTTGAAATCAAAAGATTGACGACATTTGAACATGACGTAGTATAAATGTCTAAGTAAGGCTCTCCTTGTTCTCCTGTTGTTTAACACCTTCTCCAGTTGGTTATTGTTGTCTGTGGGCATCGTGCTTTTTCCTGACTTTGTACCTTTGTTGATATTCTACCCAAATTTGGAATATCGTAATTTTTTTTAACCTATTTAGCTCTATATTTCAAAGTAAAACTTAAGGCCAGCTCCTGCCATGAAGTTTTCTTCCTAACACTCCCACACGTTGATCTTTTTATTCTCACAATTTCTATAGCTCTTGGTTATATTACTTTGGGTTGTCCTTTTGTGACATACAGTAATTTATTTCACTTCACTGCAGTGTGAATTCTAGTTTCTCACACAGTGCTCACAGGATACAAATTTAATAAATCAGTATTTTTTTTATTTAACTGAAACTAACTTATGAACCCAATTTTACCAATTAAAATCTGTTTCCCTCATTACTGTGAAACATTAATCTTGTGAGTTATTTGCATATTTGAACTTAAGGGTGATTCTTTAATGTGCTTTACGCTCTTTCTCATTTTGCATTCATCTTGATTTGCCCACAGAAAGGGATGATAAGTCATTCATTTTTGACAGCTGTTCTCCTCTTTCTCTGTACCTTGGCAACAGAATACTCCTTCAGACATATAGATTCTTTTGACTGTTTAGGAATAAAGAGGAGCATCATCACAATGTATAGAATATGTATACTTCCTGTCTGCTCTCAGGCATTTAATGCTTTTAACCTGTGTATCAGCACCTATACAAGCTACGGTGATTAGTTTATCCCAAGATGAGGGTGTTTAATGAGACTTTTCTTGAGACATTTGTTTTTCGATAATTGGCTAAGTCAACGCCCAAAGATAGATTGAGAAGGTGATACTATATTCCCCACACTCTGTCCTCAATCTGGAGACAGCTAACAGTGTGAGTCAGAAACTTCCCTGAGTATTTATTATGAGATGAGTGCAGACTGGCTCTGTTACCCGCAAATATTCCAGCTCCTACATTTCTGCACCCATCCCGTGTCAAACAGAAGACTGGGACAGGAAAAGAAAAGAGAGTGGGAGTCTGAAATAGAAAGATGGTATGTTAAAGCTCTTTTTTTCTCATCCCACCTCTCAGTGGGCACTTGAATTCTTGGAAGGCATGGAGGTGTTTTTGAAGTTTCATGAGAAACAGCATGGAAGGTTGAAGAGAACATAGCCACGGGGCTGATCGGGCAACTTTCAAGCATTAGATACTCCACCGAGTACGAGGGCTGGGGGCGTGGACTGCTGACCGCGGTGGGGGGGGGGCTGGACGGCACCCTAGCCAATCAGGTGCGTCTCCTACGGAGAAACCACCCCAGCGGCAGGAGCTGCCCCCGTGTCAGGACTCCAGTGAGGTCTGGGTTCCCCACCGCCTGCAGGCAGCCAGTCAGGCAGTTCCAGCGATTTCTTCCATTTTCCCTCTGCAACATATCATAGTAACTGGAGTCGGGACCATGTCCCAGAACTGAGTTACCGAAGTGCTGGAGAAGGAGGATTCCAAGTGCAGACTACAGCTTGCGCCGCATCCGTGGGAGGGGGTAGTAAAAGCTATTAATAATACCTACATAGTGCTTACTGTGAAAAGGTACTGTTTTAAGCTCCTTAACTGTATTTGTTAATCTTTTACAGCTCTGTGAACTATAGAGGGTTTAAGTGAAGTGAAGTCGCTCAGTCGTGCCTGACTCTTTGCGACCCCATGGACTGTAGCCTACCAGACTCCTCTGTCCATGGGATTTTCCAGGCAAGAATACTGGAGTGGATTGCCATTTCCTTCTCCAGGGGATCTTCCCAACCCAGAGACTGAACCCAGGTCTCCCGCATTGTAGACAGACGCTTTACCGTCTGAGCCACCAGGGAAGTCCCTAATACAGAATTTAACTCGTTTACAAATTAGAAAACTTAGATATAGAGGTGAGATTTGAGTTAGACTTGGGAATGGAGTTTTTAAATTCCATTAGCTTGAGATTCCTTACAGGCAGAAAGTAGCTGACAATGTATGAACTTTCTTAAGGCCAAATTAAAGACAGTATGGGGAAATTCAATATCATACCATTAAAAGAGATCAGAATTAAAAATATGCTGCTTCATGCTATATTCTTCCAAGTAAGAATGTTTAGCAAACTGCTTACATATTTAAAATCAATTAAACTCAGCTTTCATGTATTTAAAATATATGTGGAAGAAGAAGTATTAGTCACTCAGTCATGTCTGACTCTTTGCGACCCCATGGACTGTAGCCCACTAAGCTCCTCTGTGCATGGGATTCTCCTGGCAAGAATACTGGAGTGGGTTGCCATTTCCCTCTGCAGGGGATCTTCCTGATACAGGTATCGAACACAGGTCTCCTGCATTGCAGGCAGACTTCTTACCATCTGAGCCACCAGGGAAACTAAAATACATGTAATAAATATAATAATAGTATATAATGAAAACCCCGCTTTTTACATTTTTCTTTAATTAAGTCCAACACTGGAATCAGAGAGAGTATATGATATTTAGTAATTTGGGAAAGGATTTGATATTTAAAAGTTGATAAACTCACTTCTGCTAACCTGAATGAGAGAATGTGTGTGTGTGTGTGTGTGTGTGTGTGTGTGTATCCATCCCAAATATTGCCAACTTTTTCTGTTATGTGGGCACGAATGGGATCACATTGCATTCATGCTCAAATCTTAGCAATTCCAGCTTTTCGTACTCGTGCAGACACTCTGATCTCTTGCATGTCCCGTTCCTTCAGCTTTTAGGGAGCTCTCAAGCGGTGCCATTTAGACCAGGTTGCTGCTTTTTTACCTGTGTTGCTCTGCACTGATTGGTTCTGCAACCCTATAAACACCTTGTCAGCACTGCTTTTAGCTGTTAACAGTCAACCTCTACCACCGTGGCACTCAGTAATGCCTGGGACATGACAGCTCACCATCCTTTTGCAAGTGAGAAAGAGAATTCTCTTTTGGCATTATGCTCAGTTTGGGGAATCCTGGCTGAGTTAAGAGCTCCAGTGTGTTAACAGAGTCTAGGAGACTCTTCTTTCAGTTCATGCACAGCATGTTTTCCTCCCAGAGAGTGAATACATGGCCGCAGCAGTTCAGCCTGATAGATTCATCACCTTGTATGAGGGTCTCTTTTCCCTGACTTCAGGCCCTAAAGCTTAGCATGATTTTCTTTAACAGACTGTGTGTATCAAGAGTCCCATTGCTCCTCTGAGAAATTTGGATTGTCTCGTTCACTTCACCCTCTAATATTGCAAACATACTTGTATGTAGTCGTAGCTTAAGGTATCTCCTGAAGGAGTCTAGCCCTGATCGCTAGGGAGTAGAAAGTGGAGGAAGGTGGGAGGTGTGGAGGGGGAGGTGGGACGCTGAGGGCTGAGGGTGTCGTCTGATCCCTTCTGTGAACTGTGTCTGAATCTCAGCTCTAGTCTGCCTTTGGCCTCTGCTTTATCTGTATTCCTGTTAAAACTTCATATTTGGCCTAGACGTACTTAAGACAAAAGATTCCCCGGTGGCTCAGTAGTAAAGAATCCACCTACAAAGCAGGACACGTGGGTTCAGTCCCTGGACTGGGAAGATCCCCTGGAGGAGGAAATGGCAACCCACTCGAGTATCTTCGCCTGGGAAATCCCATGGACAGAGGAGTCTGGCGGGCTGCAGTCCCTGCGGTCTCAAGAGTCAGACACGGCTTAGCAACACACCACCACCACTTGAGATAAGTGGTTTGGGCCACCACAGCTGGTTGTACAGGTCTGTAGTCAGCAGCCTTTAAGTGGCAGATGTGGCTTCTCATCTTGCCCTCCTTACAGACCGTTACTTTGGTCAATACACAGGGTCTGTCTGCTTCCTTTTGTGGAAATGATAGGGTTGAGCAAATGACCAAAGGTTTATGCTAGTTCTCACACTCTGAGGTCTTGTGTTCCTAAGCAGAACTGTTAAAATTTCGTTTTATCGCCCTTATAGTCTCTAGTATAATATGTAAAGTGAGTTATGATGAATAAATTATATATGCAGTTTATAGTAATCCTTCTAGTTCTGTTTTGTTGGCTACTTTTGTAAAACTTGTCATTAGCCTCTGTGTCCAAATTAATATGAAAGTACTTTTCTTTGGTGCTGTGTATGCTGAAGTATTATCCAAGGTAAGTTTATAAATAAAGGAAGAATAATTTGTAAATATTTGTAAAGAAATATTTACAAGTAAATATTTGTAAAGAAAAATTTGTAAATAAAGGTTGTAACTGTGCACAAGAAATACAGAACTTTAAAGGGAATTTAAAGAAAGGAAAGAAGGTTTGGTCTGTGGTCCATGCCACTGTTCTCTCTAGGAACTGTTGAACTCCTCTCTTTTTTAAGGCACTTTTCAATTTGCTATTGCTGTTATAATTTTTTTAATTTCTGTGTATTTGTTTATCTAGCATTAATTTGTTGGATTGTTCCAAAACTTTTTTTGTTTCTCTGCTACTTTCTTATAGAATAGTTTTTTGACTAGTGTGGCGAATAGTGCTATCTGTAAGCTCCTAATTAAATTCAGGTCTTAATCAATGAAGACATCTTTGATTTATCCACTCTGTCATCTGAACTTTTGTTTAAATTTTTCATCTCTGCAAGAAAACTAAAAAGATATATTCTGTGTAACTGAACTAGGTTCTCTGTCTTCACTGAAAGGACTTCCATGCCTTTAGAGTATTTCCCAAAGGCCTGCCATTTAATCTTTTTTTTCATTAACTCAGATACCATTGAATCCTTCTCACTATCCCATTAATTTCATCCTTCATATTACTGCACCTTGACATTAATGGACTGTCATTATAGAGGATATTATGTTTGGTATGTCTGTAATACTGAATAGGACTAATAGGAAATTTTTATAATTGAGTTGAGTTGCCCGAGCAAGGATGTTGTTCGTATCTGGAGGTTTTCTTTAAATGATGAGTCAAATCTGAAGCCTGTGGGAGGAAGAATTATCAAAATATATACATTTATTCTTAGAAGAATTTTAATCCAGAGGCTCATCAATTATGTGTCACATTTCAAGTTATTGGCAAATATATTTATGTTATTAGTAGCCTCACAAACAGACCTGTATAGGTTAAGACCCAGTTGTCTTTCTTTTTTTAACTTTTTAAAGAACAAATATCCATTGTGAGGTGACAGAAACTCAAGTCTGATACCGTAGATATTTAGAGCAATATCTTGACATACTTAGCTGATAAACTCAAGTCCAATAAAATCAATGTTTTCTAGACCTAAGCCATTTCTACACATATTACTAGTTATAGAAATTTAGTAGTGCATTTTTTATTTAAGAAATTTAAATAAAATTAACTTTGCTGATATTAAAACCATAATCTGAATTTAAGTGTAAAAAGAACTCTCAATTCACAGTATAACTTAGATCTTTGATTTTGTAATTTTATGTATGTTCCAGTTGTTGGCAAAACTTCATATAATTTATTGTTGTGTCGTGAGCTTTGCTATTTGACTCTTGTTCAGCTTTATGTCTTTTGCTATTTAGAATTAATTTTCTAAGACTGATGTACTTGCCTTATTTATTTTTTCAATTATCTCTTTATTCAGTAGTGTAAAGATCTATTATACAGCGGCTTTGCATTTTTGGCATCCCATTGCAGAAAGCATCAATTTGTCACATAAAAAGAAAAATTAGTTATACTTTATTCATGTTAAAGTCACACCCTAGCTTTTTTAAAGGCAGCTTTGACTTAGATTTGCAAGCTGAGGATATTGATTTGAATTATGCATGACTGTCTGGTGTGCAGTTGCATTAGCCTGCTGGATGGATAATGTAAACATGTTCTGAATTTTAAGTACATGGCAGTATATGAGTGGCAGGTTAAAAATAGAACTAATAACCAAGTGCATATTTGGAAACTTGATTTTTACAGTGTTAAACTACACAGGGACGATCTCTGCAAATGGTTGACTGCCAATATAATAACTTGTTTTGTATTTTATAAATATAAAATGTGCTGTCTGCTAAGTATATTAGGTCAGTAATTTTTTTTTAATTTGTTAAACTTTTGACAGTAGAAAACAAAAATGTAGTAATAAACATGAAAAAGGATTACCTTTCACAGATTACGAGTTGATTCCTAGGCATGCCCCTCACTTACATTTTTTTAAATAAAAAATTAGGAAGCTTTTTATTGCTACTTATAGCACCTTACCATAAACATTTTGAAGTTTACATTACAAATTAAATACAGCATTGCAGTCTCTTAAAATCCTATCTGTTGCACTTCCATGTAGAATGAGAAATAATAGTTGTTTGTTAGTAAATGTTTTTGTGGTTGATTTTTTTTTAATATTCTTGATACTGATTTTCTA
>SJYC01024864.1:0-27223 GCA_006408675.1 Madoqua kirkii | reverse complement strand
ATGCTGATTGACATAAACATGTAACATTTTAGGAGCCTATAAAATGTGGGAGATGAGAAGTACCAGATATCTAGAATCTGCACTTGGAAATAAAGTCAGCTGTACTTTAATAGATTGTTGCATCTCTGATGTAATATGAATGCTGTATGTCACAAGCTATCTATATTCCTCAAAGATAATGGAATTTATTCCTTAAGCATGAGAATTCTTTAATTTTTTAATGTAAATCTTTCTGATTTATATTTCATATGTAACTTAATTGTATCTTTAGTGGTAATTTAGAGTCATGATTCATATTGATTACTATGTAGATCCTAAGTATGTATGTAGAAGTAAAAATATATGAAAATAACACAAAAAGTCGAAGGAGATGTATTCTATGGTAAGATTTTTCTATTATATATGAAATTATTTGAAGATAAATTTTCTGAAGTTACAGATAGATATTACAAATCCTAGAGGAACTGCTGGAAAATAAAACAGAACTGATGGCTAGCAAGCTAATAGTGGAGAGAAAACTGAATCATAAAAGTACTCAATCCAAAAGAAGTCAGAAAGAATAAAAGTGAATAATTTTTTCAACAGTTCAGCAATTTTTCAATAATTCAACAATAGCAAAGAATAATTAGGGCAAATAAACAGATTACAGGAGGGTAGATTTGACTCAAACATATAGATGAGGTATAGGTAAACCATACCCCATGAAGCAGATTTGGCATGCAGCCTGTTTCTGTATGGCCTATGTGTTTGAAATGATTTTTATATTTTTCTTAATTATGAAAAATATATGTGACAAGATTTACTTTTTAAATATTTTAAATGTACATTTCAGTGACATTAAGTAAATTCACATTGTTGTACAACCATCACCACCATCCATCCTTTTTCCTCTTCCCAAACTGAAACCCCATTAAATTCCCATATAATTCTCCATTCTCCACTCCCCCAAGTTCCTTCCAGTCAGATTTGTGTCACCTTATCCTTTCTGTCTCATGAGTTGACAACTCTAAGTAACGTATATAAATGGAAGCATACAATATTTGTCCTCTTTTGTCTGGTTTATTTTGCTTAACATGATGTCTTTAAGATTCTTTCATGTCATAGCAAATAGCAGAATTTAATCCTTTTTATGGCTGAATAATACTCTATTGTATTTACGTAACAAATTTTTACAGTTTCAAAGTATTATAAAACTCATGTGAAGTGAAGTCACTCAGCTGTGTCTGACTCTTTGGACTCCATGGACTGTAGCCTACTAGGCTCTTCTGTCCATGGGATTTTCCAGGCAGTGGTCCTGGAGTGGATTGCCATTTCTTTCTCCAAGGGATCTTCCCAACCCAGGGATCGAACCCAGGTCTACCGCATTGTAGACAGACGCTTTACCGTCTGAGCCACAGAGTTGCCATAAACACACACAAAGAATGTGAGATAGACACTATGTGTGGCCTACAAAGTCTAAACTATTTATTCTGTGTGGTCTGTTAGAGAAAGCTTGTCAATCCTTGATTTTTATAATTACACTAAATCTAAATGATTTAAATAAATATGCCAATTAAAAGGCAAAGATTGTCATATGAGATTTTTTTAAAGCAAAACTACATATATATAAGTAATATCCAAATATATGTGTATATGAGAAACCTAATTTCTATATAAAATCATAGATAATTTATAAGTTAAGGGATAGGAAAAAAAATGATATACCTACCATACAAACATTAACTCAGAGAAAGCTGAGGAGGCTATATATTAACATCAAAGAATATTTTAGAATAAGTATTCTTACCAGGGATAAAGAGAGACATTTCCACAACAGTTTGAGTCAGTTCATCAAGAAGATATAACAGTCCTGAATAGCAGTTTCAGTAAACTCGAAGCAAAGGAGAAATAGAAATCCGCAATTATATTCAGAGATTCGTACTTCTTTCTTAGTAATGAATAAGAAAAGTAGATTGAAAATCAGTTAGGATGTAGAAGACTTCAGCAACAGAAAGCAACCAACTTTTTATGGTTAACATTGATAGAATACTGTATTCAACAGTAGCAACATATGCTTGATGGAGAAATGTTTTTTACTGTATTCAAGTTCCGTTTATGATAAAACCTTCTGTGAAACTTTTACAGTCTCTTCTATCCCCTGAGAAGAGTTTCCTTCTTTCTTACGTCTCAGGGCCTCTGAAAGATTATAAATCTTTATAATCCCAGAGCATTCCGCCTCTGGTTTGGGGCATATCATTAGCCGTAATTTGTGTGGGGTTTTTTTGTATTTTACTTTCGGTTGTGCTGGCTGTTGGCTGTGCGTGGGCTTTCCCTAGCTGTAGCGAGCGGGGGCTGCTCTTCCCCGCGGTGCATGGTCTTCCCGTTGTGCGCAGGTTTTAGGGCACATGGACTTGAGTAGTTGCAGCATGTGGGCTGCGCAGTTGCGGCTCATGGGCGGAGAGTGTGCAGTCTTCTGCACTTGTGCACGTGGCCTCAGTGGGTATGGCCTGTGGGCTCTAGGGTGCAGGCTTAGTAGTGTGGCGCATGGGCTTAGTTGCCGCATGACACTGGAATCGTCCCAGACTAGGGATCCGGCCCATGTCCCTTGCATTGGCAGGCAGATTCTTACCAGTGTACCACCAGGGAAGTCCTAGACATAATTTTGTAATCAGCATACTTGTGAGGCTATGCGTGCAGGCTTAGCAAGATAATCAAAATAACCTCCTTGGCTTTTAGAGCCTCCTCAGTCCTCATGCAGGATCTGCCAGTTTGCCTTGATGGTGGAGTACAGCTTGACGTTTGTAACTCAGTAGCTAGTTGATCGCACGCCAGCTGCTGCTACATACTGGACAGACCACTTTGACTTCACTTGCTGAAATGAGTGTAATCTTTTTATCAAAACCTCTTGATGAAAGTAAAAGAGGAGAGTGAAAAACTTGGCTTAAAGCTCAACATTCAGAAAACAAAGATCATGGCATCCGGTCCCATCACTTCATGGGAAATAGATGGGGAAACAGTGGAAACAGTGTCAGACTTCATTTTTGGGGGCTCCAAAATCACTGCAGATGGTGATTGCAGCCATGAAATTAAAAGACGCTTACTCCTTGGAAGAAAAGTGATGACCAACCTAGATAGCATACTCAAAAGCAGAGACATTACTTTACCAACAAAAGTCTGTCTAGTCAAGGCTATGGCTTCTCCTGTGGTCATGTGTGGATGTGAGAGTTGGACTGTGAAGAAAGCTGAGCACTGAAGAACTGATGCTTTTGAACTGTGGTGTTGGAGAAGACTCTTGGAAGCCCCTTGGACTACAAGGAGATCCAACCAGTCCATTCTGAAGGAGATCAGCCCTGGGATTTCTTTGGAAGGAATGATGGTAAAGCTGAAACTCCAGTACTTTGGCCACCTCATGTCAAAGAGTTGACTCATTGGAAAAGAGTCTGATGCTGGGAGGGATTGGGGGCAGGAGGAGAAGGGGACGACAGAGGATAAGATGGCTGGATGGCATTACGGACTGATGGACATGAATCTGAGTGAACTCTGGGAGTTGGTGATAGACAGGGAGGCCTGGCGTGCTGCGATTCATGGGGTCGCAAGGAGTCAGACACGACTGAGGAACTGAACTGAAGAGTCAAGAAATGAGGGACAATGGAATTATTTTCTACTCAGAAAGTAGACGCACTGAATAAGACTATACTGTTACAAAGTCAGTAGCTACATGTGAAGTACTGTTTAAATCAGAAATTATTTCAAGCTATCAGGGAAATAAAGCAAGAAAGATTAAGGTTTTAAGGCATGGTACAAAAATAATCTGATCTGTGTCTTCTAAAAAATGTGTTTGGAAGTACAAAAAAAAAAAAATCAAAAGACCTGCAATGCTGGTCTATTATCAGAACTTCTCAGTGATACTTTTAAGCATCATGACCTACTACAGTCGTTGGAGGACCGTCTGGTTTGCTGAATCTTAAACGTTAAGTGTAGAGTTTATGCCACTGTACCTGGATCACCTGGAGAGATTTACCTTGCTCCAGGTAATAGCTCTTGTTCAAAGCGAATAGCTTTTTATTTTTACCTTATGAAATATCAGAGCTGTACACTCACTTGTGGAACATGCTGCTCTTCAAATTTAAAGAGGCCCACCAAATTTTTGTCTCCCTCATGTCAAGCAGACAGGGGTAGCAAATTCTCTTTGATTTTGGGAGGAATATTCCAACCAAACCTGGATCCTCAAGAACTTGATTGATGAGGCAAGTCCTCTGTATTTCCTTAAGATTTAGTTCTCACTTCCGTCACACATGTACACTTACCAAGAAATCTCATCTGTCCAGTCTTCTGCTCTTCCAAGTCCTAATAGCTTGCTGTCTTCAAGAACAGGTTCAAGGAGATGTTGTTTGGAATGTGAGGGCAGCTAGGGTCTCTGCAAAGCAGATCACGGCAGAGAACAAGAATACTCTATTATGTTTCCCTGAAGTAGGGTGGTAGAAGTATTGCTGTTCTCACCAGATGAGATGTAAATAACCTGTTACTTTTGTTCACCGTGGATTGCTATGAAGGGAAAGGCATTTGCTAAATTAAAGCTAGGTATCGAATACCGCGGCTGTGTTAACTGGCTCTGTAAGACGGCTCCATCTGGCGTGGCAGCCCCACTGGATGCTAATTCTAATTCAGTTTACAGTTATCTGCCATTATTTTTCAACTCTATTAATTTTTGTAGCAGCCAAACTAGTGGAGGCCTTCATCACACCTCAAGCCTCTGACTAAGACTAATCTCTGCTTTTCCTTTGAGATGTCATGTTGCTAGAGAAAGAAGTCTGCAGTAGTTTCCATTTGTCCCCTCCTGTATAGCACATAGACATTGCTTGGAAAGGCAAAGTGTAGATTCTGCCAGTGGCTTTCAGACTATGCATTCTGATAGTAAGCCCCCCAAATAGCAGCAAGATGTTTTCTGAAGTTTATTTTTAGATATTTGGTGCTCAGTTCAGTTGCTCAGTCGTGTCCGACTCTGCGGCCCCATGGACTGCAGCACACCAGGCCTCTGTGTCCATCACCAACTCCCAGAGCTTACTCATACTCATGACCACTGAGTCAGTGATCCATCCAACTATCTCATCCTCTGTTATACCCTTCTCCTCCCACCTTTAATCTTTCCCAGCATCAGGGTCTTTTCCAGTGAGTCAGTTATTCATATCAGGTGGCCAAAGTACTGGAGTTTCAGCTTCAGCATCAGTCCTTCCAGTGAATATTCAGGACTGATTTCCTTTACGATGAACTGGTTGGATCTCCTTGCTGGCCAAGGGACTCTCAAGAGTCTTCTCCAACACCACAATTCAAAAGCATCAATTCTTCAGTGCTCAGTGTTCTTTATAGTCTTAACTCTCTTATCCATACATGACTATTGGAAAAGCTATAGCTTTGACTAGATGGACCTTTATTGTCAAAGTTATGTCTCTGCTTTTTAATATGCTATCTAGGTTGGTCACAGCTTTTCTTCTAAAGAGTAAGCATCTTAATTTCATGGCTGCAATCACCATTTGCAGTGATTTTGGAGCCCCCCAAAATAGATTCTCTCACTGTTTCCATTGTTTCCCCATCTGTTTGCCATGAAGTGATGGGACCAGATGCCATGACATTAGTTTTCTGAATGTTGAGCTTTAAGCCAACTTTTTCACTCTCCTCTTTCACTTTCATCAAGAGGCTTTTTATATCTTCTTCGCTTTCTGCCGTAAGGGTGGTGTCATCTGCATATCTGAGATTATTGATATTTCTCCTGGCAATCTTGATTCCAACTTGTGCTTCATCCAGTCCAGCATTTCTCATGATGTACTCTGCATATAAGTTAAATAAGCAGGGTGACAATAAACAGCCTTGACGTACACCTTTCCCAGTATGGAATCAGTGGGCTATTCCATGTCCAGTTCTAACTGTTGATTCCTGACCTGCATATAGGTTTCTCAGGAGGCAGGTCAGGTGGTCTGGCAGTGTTCCCATCTCTAAGAATTTTCCACAGGTTTGTTGTGTTCCACACAGTCAGAAGCTTTGGCGTAGTCGATAAAGCAGAAGTAGATGTTTTTCTGAAACTCTCTCACTTTTTCAATGATCCAGTGGATGCTGGCAATTTGGTCTCTGGTTCCTCTGCCTTTTCTAAATCCAGCTTGAACATTTGATTTTATCTACTGCTGTTATATCACAGTCGTCATTTGAGCATAACGACAGTTTTATTTCTTTCTTTCCAATCCCTTTCTTTTTCTCAGCTTATGCCATTGGCTAGGACCTTCAGCACATAGTTGTCTTTCCTTTTTTAAAAAATTTACTTTTAATGGAATGATGATTGCTTTAATTCATCAAGAGGCTTTTTATATCTTCTTCGCTTTCTGCCGTAAGGGTGGTGTCATCTGCATATCTGAGATTATTGATATTTCTCCTGGCAATCTTGATTCCAACTTGTGCTTCATCCAGTCCAGCATTTCTCATGATGTACTCTGCATATAAGTTAAATAAGCAGGGTGACAATAAACAGCCTTGACGTACACCTTTCCCAGTATGGAATCAGTGGGCTATTCCATGTCCAGTTCTAACTGTTGATTCCTGACCTGCATATAGGTTTCTCAGGAGGCAGGTCAGGTGGTCTGGCAGTGTTCCCATCTCTAAGAATTTTCCACAGGTTTGTTGTGTTCCACACAGTCAGAAGCTTTGGCGTAGTCGATAAAGCAGAAGTAGATGTTTTTCTGAAACTCTCTCACTTTTTCAATGATCCAGTGGATGCTGGCAATTTGGTCTCTGGTTCCTCTGCCTTTTCTAAATCCAGCTTGAACATTTGATTTTATCTACTGCTGTTATATCACAGTCGTCATTTGAGCATAACGACAGTTTTATTTCTTTCTTTCCAATCCCTTTCTTTTTCTCAGCTTATGCCATTGGCTAGGACCTTCAGCACATAGTTGTCTTTCCTTTTTTAAAAAATTTACTTTTAATGGAATGATGATTGCTTTACAGTATTACGTTGGTTTCTGCATATATGCACATGAATCAGCCATAGGTCTTCATATGTCCCCTCCGTCTCGAACCTCCCTTCCCCCCAACCCCATCCCACCCTCCTAGGTTGTCACAGAGCACCAGCTGAGCTCCCAGAGCCACGCAGCATGTCCCCACTGGCCGTCCACTTGACATATGGTCGCGTATATGTTTCCACACTACTCTCTCCTTTCGTCTCAGCCCCTCCTCCCCTGCCACATCCATAAGTCTGTTCTCGAGGTCTGTGTCTCCATTGTTGCCCTGCAAATAGGTTTATCGGTACCACCGCTTTAGATTCATATATATGTGTTAATAAACAATATTTGTTTTTCTCCTTCTGATTTATTTCATTGTGTGTAATAGGCTCTCAGTTCATCTACCTCATTAGAACTGACTTACTCAGATGCCGTCCTTTTTATGGCTGAGTATCATCTGGTCCCATCAATTCATGGGAGGTAAATGGGGAAACAGTGTCAGACTTATTTTGGGGGGGGCTCCAAAATCACTGCATATGGTGATTGCAGCCATGAAATTAAAAGACGCTTACTCCTTGGAAGGAAAGTTATGACCAACCCAGATAGCATATTGAAAAGCAGAGACATTACTTTGCCAACAAAGATCCATCTAGTCAAGGCTATGGTTTTTCCAGTGGTCACGTATGGATGTGAAAGTCGGACTGTGAAGAAAGCTGAACACCGAAGAATTGATGCTTTTGAAGTGTGGTGTTGGAGAAGAGTCTTGAGAGTCCCTTGGACTGCAAGGAGATCCAACCAGTCCATTCTAAAGGAGATCACCCCTGGGTGTTCTTTGGAAGGAATGATGCTAAAGCTGAAACTCCAATACTTTGGCCACCTCATGCAAAGAGTTGACTCATTGGAAAAGACTCTGATGCTGAGAAGGATTGTGGGCAGGAGGAGAAGGGGATGACAGAGGATGAGATGGCTGGATGGCATCACTGACTGGATGGACATGAGTTTGGCTGAACTCCAGGAGTTGGTGATGGACAGGGAGGCCTGGCGTGCTGCAATTCATGGGATCGCAGAGAGTCAGACACGACTGAGCAACTGAATTGAACTGAATATTCCATTATATATATGTACTACAGCTTCTTTATCCATTCATCTGTTTATAAACATCTAGGTTGCTTCCATTATATTTCTATTTCTATTGTAAATAGTACTGCAGTGAACACTGGGGTATATTTGTCTTTTTCAATTATGATTTTCTGAGGGTTTATGCCCAGTAGTGGGATTGTTGGGTTATGTAGTAGTTTTATTCCTAGCTTTTTAAGGAACCTCCATTCTGTCCTCTATAGTGCTATATCAGTTTACATTCCCACCAACAGTGCAAGATGGTTCCCTTTTCTCCACACCCTCTCGGGCATTTATTGTTTTTAGATTTTTTTTTTTTTGCTGCTTTATTTATTTTTTAATTGAAGGATCATTGCTTTACAGAATTTTGTTGTGTTCTGTCGAACATGGCCATTCTGACCGATGTGAGGGGATTATTTCATTGAAGTTTTGACTTGCATTTCCCTAATAATGAGCAATATTGAGCATCTTTTCATGTGTTTATTAGCCATCTGTATGCCTTTTTTGGTGAACTGTCTGCTTGATCTTCTGCCTACTTTTTTCAAAATTATTTAATTATAATATTGTGATGGTTTTTGGTATGCGTTAACCTGAATTGGCCTGCCTGCTTTTTGATTGGGTGGTTTGATTTTCTGATATTGAGCTACATGAGCTGCTTGCATATTTTGGAAGTTAATCCTTGGTCACTTGTTTCATTTGCTGTTATTTTCTCCCATTCTGAGAGTTGTCTCTTCATCATTCTGGTACATTGTTGAATAGAACTGATGATAATAGGCATCTTTGTCTCGTTCTTGATCTCAGAGGTAAAGTTTTCAACATTTCACCAGTAAATTTGATGTTTACTATAGGACTTTTGGTTTCCCTGGTGCCTCAGAGGTAAAGAATCTGCCTGCAGTGCAGGAGCCATAGGTTCGTTCCCTGGGTTAGGAAGCTCCCCTGGGGAAGGGCATGCCAACCCATTCCAGTATTCTTGCCTGGAGAGTCCCATGGACAGAGGAGCCTGGCAGGCTACAGTCCATAGGGTCACAAAGAGTCAGACATGACGGAAGTGACTTCACACACATGCACTCACAGAAGACTTTCAGAGATACCCTTTGTGAGTTAAAGGAAATTGCCTTCTATTCCTCTTCCGCACAGAAATCTTTTATCATAATTGGATAATTATATCAAATGATTTTTTAAATCTATTATAATTATCACATTACTTTTCACCTTTATTCTTTCAGTGCAATGACTTTGATAGATTCATTTTCTAATGTTAAATCCATCCTGCATTTGTAGCAAGACTTTATAGCCCTTTTTTCCACCTTAAACCATTTAAGGGTAAATGGGTTGCTTCTTCACCCTCAAATGTGTTAGTGTGTAGTTTTTACAAGCAAGAATATTCTCTTGCATAGCCTTAATGTAACCATTAATTAAGGTACTAATATTGATATCTTGACATATTATTACCATTTAATTTTCAGAACCTACTCAAGGTCAACAGTTGTCCAAATAATGTTATTATAGCAAAAGGGTCAAATTCAAAATCTTGACTTGCATTTAGTTGCCTTGTATTGCTAGTCTCTTTTAGTCTAGAATAGTTCTTCAGTCATTCCCCTTTTGACTATTGCAGTTGTTTTTTTTTTTTTTTTGGATATCTGAGTTTGTCTGATATTCCTCATGATGAGATTTAGGTTATGCACCCCTAGCTGGAAGTGGTGCCGTATTCCTCTCATTGCATCTTAGCGGATGATGCACAATTTTGATTTATTCCATTGCTCAGAATGTTCCCTTCATTCTCATCATTAAGGAGGTGTCTACTATGCTTCTTCACTAAATTACTCTTGATAATTAAGTCCTTCATCAGAATGCATCTCTAACTATAAAAATGACCTGTTTTCTCAGAGTTCTTTCAGTTTATTTTTGTGTTTGTTTGTATCTAGATGGACTTATGGTTTCCATTTTTCCTCTGTTCTTATGATCCATTATTGTGATTATTTATTTACTTTGAAGCTCAAATTGTTAGTGAGATTCGGTCAGCGTGACCCCTTCAAGCTGGCTTCTTTGTCCTTTTGACATGACCTCATCACTCTTCGAGTGTGTCCTTACTCTCAACACAAGAGGCTTGTCTAGGCTTGGCTTGGCTTGTATTTTCCTTTCCTTGGCCCTGGAATTAGCCATTTCTTCATGGAGTCCTGATTCCTTTTAGTGAAGAGTTGATTGAGAAGCCAGGATTGGAGCGCTTAGGTATGTTTGTTGCTGTCAAAGGGTTTTTCTTAAGCTGTGGATAGAGCCAGGATACTCAGGAATGTGTGTGTGTGTGTGTACACATTATATGCATGTTCACACTGTATTTATGCCTACCTCTAAACACCTGAGCTCACACTGATATCTTTTCATGTTAATCCAGCATCACAGGGGTTGTTCCAGTTTTTTCCCTGGTTCTCCCCCAGCTCTGGCCCCTTCCCTCACTGTGGACACACTCCTCTCTCTGGGCTCTGCTCCCCAGGCTAGGCTTCCTTTCCGTGGGGAGCCCACATACCCTGTTGAGGCTCTGGCTCCCTGTGCTGTGCTCACCCAGCACACCCAGCTTCACCCAGACTGCACTCTGTCATGCATGGCACTGCCCCACGTGTGGATGCCCTCTCTGCCCTCTTTGGGCTCTGACACATGGCTCTGGCCCACGCAGCTTCTGGTGCCACCAGCAGTGCCAACCGCTGCCTCCCTCTGCCCACTGAATAGCTTCGGGACTGACAGGTTTCCAAAAAGGGGAGAGCAGAGGGAAAGCTCACTGTCTTTTTAATGTGTCAAGGATTTGAAATGATGTCCTCTTTTTTATTCTTGAGATTAATAATTTATGCATCTCTTTTTCTTCTTGACTAGTCTCTTCTAGCATCTTATCAATATTATTAGTGTTCTCAATGGATTTTAATTTGATTTGCTGCTGCTGCTAAGTCACTTCAGTCGTGTCCAACTCTGTGCGACCCCATAGACGGCAGCCCGCCAGGCTCCGCCGTCCATGGGATTCTCCAGGCAAGAACACTGGAGTGGGTTGCTATTGCCTTCTCCTTTGGTTTGCTAATGCTTTTCTGTTGTGCGCATTTTTTGGTATGCATGTTTTCTATTTTTGATTTCTGCTCCTTCTTTCATTCTTCCTACTTCCTTTGAATTTCATTTGTTTGTTTTTAAAACGTCTTGAAATGGGTACTCAGATTATGGTTTTCAACCTCCTCTCTCCCCTGCCCTCCTCCGTATATGTACTTAGGCCTGTAACTGTCCTTCTTAGCCACGTTCCGCAAGTATTTATATGGATTATTTTTATTCTCATTATTTTCAATATATTTTCTAATTTCTGTTGTTATTTCTCCTTTAATCCATGGGCAGTTTAGAAGTTTATCTTAACTTCTAGTTATTTTACCTAGATTTCTATAAATTTTATTATATTTTTGTTTCTGATTTTTAATTTAATTCCACTGTGGTTTGAAAACATCCCTTTACACTCCCAGTTTTGTGAAATATGTTGAGCCTTATCACTCAGTATATGGTCAATTTTAGCAGATTTCCTCAGGCATCTGAAGAGCAGTATGAATTCTACAAATGTTGAATATTGACCTCTTTTTAGCGCTGCAGTTGCCAAACTTTGAAAAACTGTCTTAAAACACAGTGTTGAGACCTACAGGTCATATTCCAGATATGCACGCATCCTGTTTTTCTCTTGAAGTAGGAAGATAATTTGTCTTGTTTTCTAGGTGCTGTGCAATATGCAAATGGAAAATTAAAATGCTTAAAATATATTCATGCATGAACCCTTTTATATCATCTCCATAAAACAGTATGAAACTGGGTTGTAAAACGAAGAATGAAGTAAGAGTATGGCATTATCATTCTGGTATTTGATAGTCCCACAAAAAATTTCTTTCTAAGGTTGGATGTTTATAGTGTAATCTAACAACTCTGACATAAATTGTGCTATTTTATAAAACAATTGTCTTAAAAGTTTTCCAACATCAATTCAATTTAAGCCAAGTTCTTACACTATGTAGACAGTGAAAAGCAGTTAACGGCTAGAGAAAAAAAGATACTATTGCAGAGAGTTAAAGAAGAAATCCTTATAACTGTATCTTTTCAATGAAATTTACATTCCAGATACATTTGGCCTTCTTCACTTTGAAAAGTAAAATGCAAGAGTAAAATGAAAATTAAAGAGAAAAGTGTGGTAATTATATTCGAAGCTTTGAGGATTTATACAATAATATATAGTTATATAAAGATATAATTTATAAATCCCAATGTTTGTATATGTATATCTATGTATCCCAAAATATTTTATATATTCCACGTCACAGCTTTAAAGTTGTTTCTCTCAAATCCAGAAACAATATTGAAATTAACTCATGGAGCCTGCTTAGCATCTTTTAATATCAGTAAACTTCTTTGGGGTAGCTTATGCCTTAGTCTTTGGACCACAGTGACACGAACTCTAAATAGGATTCAGATGACTGGAGGCCAGCTGTGTGAGTGCCGCAGTTGGTGGCAGCTAGGCAGGGACTTGATATGTGAGAAAGTAAGCCAAAGGAAGTGAGGTATGACGCAGTTACCAGACGGAAACGGTATGTGCTGGTCACGTCAAAAGGAAGCTCAGAAGAGGATTATTAAAAGTGGAAATGGACCCACAGAAAGAGATTTTTTTTTAATAAAAAGAAAGACTGAAATCAGTCGCTAGACTGATGGGTAAGGAAAGCAAGGCCCCTTTGTCTCCCTCCTTCTGGCATCTTCAGGCCTCATGTTTTTGTTTTGTTTAATGTGTGTGTGTGTTTGTGCTCCCAAAGCACATACGTTTTTGGAAGGAAAACACTGAGTCATTTTTTTACTTTTCCTAGTTTTATTGAGATTTAATTAACATATAACTTCGTGTTATTCTAAGGTGTACAACAGAATGGTTTCATAATATGTAAATATCGCAAAGTGCCTATCACAATAGCTTAGTTCACATCAGTCAGTTTACACAGTTGTACATCCATTCTCCTGATAAGAACTGTTACCTATTTCTATTCTACTCTCAGCAAATTTTAAACAGACCATGCAGTATTATTAAGGATAGTCAACACTGTGCATTACATCCCCAGGACTTATTTATCTTGTAACTGGAAGTTTGTGCCTTTTACCACCTTCATCCCTTTCCCCTACCCCCAACCCTGCCATTTTTTGCCTACCACCAATCTGTTCTCCATATCTATGAATTCATTATTTTTCAGATTCTGTGTATAAGTGACATCATACAGTATTTATCTTTCTCTTTTTTTATTTACTTAATTTAACATTATTGGCCTCAAGGTCCATCCCTGTTGTCACAAATGGCAACTTTTCTTTTACAGCTGAATATAGTCTCTTGTCTGTATAAACCACAGTATCTTTATTCATCCATTCATTGATGGACACTTGAGTTGTTTCCATGTCTTGGCTATTACAAATAATACTTGGTGAACATGGAAATGCAGATATCTTTTCAGTACAGTGATTTCATGTCCTTCAGAGAAGTACAGAGAAGTAGAATTGCTGGACCATATACGAGTTCAGTTTTTAATTTTTTGAAGAATCTCCATATTGTTTTCCATAGTGGTTTCAACAGTTCACACTCGCATCAGTGGTGTGCAAGGATTCCCTCTCCTCCACATCCTGCCCAGCACTAGTTATCTCTTGCCTTCTGATCATCGCCATTCTGACAGGTGTGAGTTGGTGTTTCCTGGTGGATAACTTGCATTTCTCTGATGATTCGTGATTTGAAAACGTTCTCATGTTTCCGTTGGTCATTTGCACATCTTCTTTGGAAAACAGTTTGTTTCCAAAGATGTTTTTTAGTTTCTCAACCCATTTTTCAGCCAGATTGTTAGTTTTTTTCACTGAATTGTGTGAGTTCTTCATGTATTTTGGATATTAGCACCTCACCAGATACGTGATTTATAAATATTTTCCACCCTTCTGTAGGCTGACTTTTGATTTTGTTGATTGTTTGCAGTGAAGAAGCTGTTGAGTTTTATGTAATCCTGCTTGTTTGTTTTTGCTTTTATTGCCTTTACTTTTGGTGTCAGATCTAAAACACTGTTAAGACCAGTGTCAGGGAGCTTACGCACTATGTTTTCTTCTGTGAGTTTCATGGTTTCAGTTCTTATATGCAAGCATTTCATCCGTTCCAAGCTGATTTGTGTATATGATGCAAGACAGTAGTTAAGTATCATTCTTTTGCATGTGGCTGCCCAGTTTTCCCATCACCATTTATTAAAGAGACTGTCCTCTCCTTATTGTATTTTCTTGGCTCCTTTGTCATAAATTAGTTGACCATACATCTGTAGGTTTAACTCCTGGGCTCTTGGTTCTGTTGGACAATGTGTCTGCTTTTGTGCCAGTAATATACTGTTTTGATTAATGTAGATTTGTAATATACTTTCAAATCAGGAAGTTTGATACTTCCCACTTTTTCCTTCTTTTTCAAGATCTCTTTGCTATTTGAAATCTTCCGTGTTTCCATACAAATTTTAAGGTTGTTTTTTCTATTTCTGTGAAAAAAGAAATGCCATTGGAATATTGATAGCTATTGCATTGAATCTGTAGATTGCTTTGGATAGTGTGAATATTTTCACAATATTCTTCCAATCCATAAACACAAAATATCTTTCCATTTATTTGTGTGTTTTTCAGTTCCTTTCATCAGTGTCTTATAGTTTTTAGTGTAAGGGTGTTTCACCTCTTTAGTTAAATTTATTCTTGGGTGCATGCTCAGTTTCTCAGCTGTGTCTGACTCTTTGCGACCTCATGGATGGTAGCCCACCAGGCTCCTCTGTCCGTGGGAATTCCTAGGCAAGAATACTGGAGCGGGTTGCCATTTCCTTCTCCAGGGTATCTTCCCAACCCAGGGGTTAAATGTACATCTTACATGTCTCCTGCATTGGCAGGTGGATCCTTTACATGCAATTGTAATTGGGATTTTCCCCTTATTTTTATGATAATTTGTGTGAGTTGATAAAAACACAACTAATTTTTACATTGATTTTATATCCAGCAGCTTTACTGATTATGTTTATTAGTTCTAAAAGGCTTTTTTTGTGTGTGGACTCTGCGGTTTTCTATATATAATATGTCATTGCCAATACAGATAGCTTTACGTTTTCCTCTCCAATTTGGATGTCTTTCTTTTCTTGCCTAATTGCTATGGCTAAGTCTTCAAGTACCATGAGAGTCAGAATCCTCGTATTGTTCCCAGACCTTTTTCTTTTTTTTAATTCATTGAGTGGCATCTACTCTTTTCCATGTAGATATGAGCAGTGAGATGTATCCTATCCCTAGCTTCAATTTGATGGCTTCTGGTTAAGCCAGTTATGGTAATCACATCCCCCCACCACAGGTGGGTTTAGAAATAGACATGTGACCTAGTTCTGTACAGTGAGACCTATGGGATAATATGCTATTAATAAGAGACTTCTGGGAAAGATATCTCTCTTTTTTAAAAAATTAAGGTAAAGGAAAGATAGAATGCTGATTCTTAGAACTACTATGTTGGAAATTTTTTAATTGACTTTATGTTATAGTAAATATTTAGGTATTACAATTTAATTCATAATTCAGTGACTGGTTAAATAGACATTTTGAAAGAGAAAGAAGATGTCAGTTTAAAAACTATCAGAATATATTTAGAAACCAAAGAAAATTCAGATATCAAGTTTGGGGGACTTTTGTTTTGGAGATGAGGGATAGGTGGGGGTTGGCCATGCCATGCAGCCCGTGGGATCTTAGTTCCTTGACCAGGGATTGATCCCATGTCCCCTGCAGTGGAAGCTTGAAGTCTTAACCACTGGACTGCCAAGGAAATCGTCGTTTTTGTCGGTTTTTTTGTTTGTTTAACAAATAGGGATTTATTTGTCTCAGACAGTAAGAAGTTTTGGAGGTAGCTAGCTAGTGATTCTTTAGATACTTCATCATCCTTAGTTTTCATTCTCATGCTTGTTATTTCAAGGTTATGAGTGATACACCTCTAAAGCAGGAGAAAGGGGAAAGCCCGCTGGGCAAAGGGACATGCAAGTTAAGTCTGCTGCTTTGTCAGGAAAACAGTAGCTTTCCTGGAAGCCCCGTGCTAAAATCTGATTTATTGTGTTTTATTGGCTACTACTTCCAATCTATCTCCTCAAATTTAGTTTCAACTTAAGTCATTAATTTTTCTACATTGTGTTTATTTCCTAACTCTGTTATGTTAGACTCACTAGGTAACACATTTAATTTCTTTTTCCAAAATTAGGACTTCTGACCAAATCTGTAAATCTGCACTAAGTTCATGCCGATCAATATTTTTCATTTGAACCAGACATCATGGTAATTTTTAAATGAGTTTTATAGTTCTTATGTAAATTTTTCTGTCATAGCAAGAAACTTTTCTATCTTAGCAAGAATAGAAGACCTGTTGAACATTTCTCCATTATAAGAATTACAAACAACCTATTTTCCAGAGTTCCCTTCGAGAAAGGAGAGTGACAGTCCATCCAAGGAAAAGCTGACCATGTTTAAGTTTTACTTCTGATATTATGTCCAGGAATTATTTGCACAGATTTAGCTATCCCTGAGTTGTATGGTGAACTCTATTTCCTAACATTCTCGCCTGTCCCCACCTCTGTCCTGTTCACAGACCTGCTTATTCTGTTATTTAGGTAAATCATTGAAGTAAAAGTTAAAAATTTAAGAGAGAAAGAAAATGTGGAGCTGGAGATGCCTACTATAGACAAGGTAGAGTGGACTTTAGGAGTCCTGATGCAGGAGGTGGTGGAGCAGGGTGTGACCTTTTTATAAGGGAGGCAGGGTGGAATGCGGACTTCAGACTTCACTGGTGGGTGGCGGGCTACAGTCCATGGGGTTGCAGAGAGTCAGACACAGCTGAGTGCCTTAGCCCAGCACAGGAGGAATTAGGCCTCAATTCACAGTGCACTGCATTTCAGGGTTCTGGATCTCGGACAGACAGGAAAACCTAGTTTCCAATGCTGCTGAGGTGATAAGTTCATCTCAGTAACTGAAGAAAATAAATGAGCTTTATATTTGTTTTACCTACCTATTGTGATGAGAGAGGTCACGCATCACAAGGGAATAGTTGAAGTTTGTATGCTTTAGGATTGTTTTGAAAGACAGACCTATATGAATCATCGATTTCACTAGTATTTATCACTGTCCCATTTTTATCAGAAGAAACAGGGTGTCTTGGTACATAACTTTATTTTTCCTGATATTACTATGCAGGAGAGGATTGAGAAACCAGATTGTTTTATTTCTGCATTTGAACCAGGGAAGAAGAAAACTTGTTAGTAAATCTAGTAATTACCTTGCCACAAAATTTTAATCTAGTTTTTGTTAAGTTATTTACAATTATTGTGGACTATACTGCATGTTGAGGCTAATTGGAAACAGTGACCAGATTCTTAATCATTATCAGGAAACTGCATTCAGAGAATGAGAAGAACACCCCCACTGGATGAATTGCAGCCACCACCATATCAGGATGACAGTGGTTCTCCCCACCTCTCATGTACACCTCAGAAATTGGGGACAGTAAATGTGAATTTTCCCACTGCAGCAACAGTCCAAGATGCTCATATAACAAGTGTCCGAGTGAAGGAAGCACAGGTCATGAAGTAGAAAGTTTTCATAATAAAGGATGTGAAGAAGACGTTCCGAGTGACAGCACCGCAGTCCTGAGCCCGGAAGTAAGTAAAAGCACGTGGAATACGGAAATTAACGTTATTTGGAAGATAATCCTGTGCTTCTCCTCCTGGTCAGAAGGTTTTCTCACTGCCGTGTCCTTTGTGGCTTTTGGTTTCTATTTTTATCCAGCAGACCTTTCAGGGCTGTCCTACCATCCTTCAACTCCCCCTCAAAAAAGGATGGGTTGGCAAAACTGAGAGCAATATACAAGATGCGGAAAAGTATCTTCCCCGACATTTCAGCTCCTGTTGGGGTTAAAAAAATTTTTTTGTTTAGCATTTTACATAAACTATTCTGTAATTACCCATTTCTTTTATGTTAAGGCTCCTATTTATGTTTGTGTTTATTTTTTAAACTACTGAATTTAGATACTTGTACTATTGGGAGGTTACCCTTTAATGTTTTACAAACCTTACAGAGTATTGTTTGCATTTTTCACTCTCTGGGATATGGAAGGGATAAGTGATGCTCAGCTTTACTGTGAAGTTTGAATTCATAGCATCATGCATTCAGAGTGATTGGTGGGTTATGCTTTAAGATTTCCTTTTTGTGGAGCAGAAAATGTGAAAACAGCAATAAAAATAAGTGTGTTATACTTTTGAAGTCTTTCCATGTTCTAAAAAGGATTTGTTTTCATCTTCCTATGATGATGGAAACTGTAAAGGTAATCTAGGGGTTTTCATAAGGCAGTATTTACTTTCTTCTAGACTGCAAGCTTTTACAAGCTTTGTCCCATCCTACATTTCATGATACTGCAGGCTGTCAATGTTCCTACTAGGTGAATTTTTATCTGTTGCCAAAATAAGATAATGAAAGTAGAGCTCTGAATACAATTTCCTTACATTTTTTTTTACATAAAAACTTCTAAGGACACTTTTTATCTGTTACTACTTTTCTTCTATTTCTACTGTTATTATATAGCATCTAAAATTCTACATTGGTATTATAAGTTTAATATAGCAGTAGTTTATGATTTTCCACAAAGAATATTTCTTCTCCATGTTCTATACCTGGGCAAATTTGATATAACTATTTTATAGACTTGGAAACTATATAGCTAGCCAAGAAGTTAACAATGAAACCTGGATTATGGAGCTAACTAACAACAGTAACAGCTATCACCAATTGTCCTAGGAATTTTGCTGTAATTTTTACACAGTCAGCTCATTTAATTCTAACAACATCACCTTCAGGAAGTTGTTATTTCCATTTTAGAAAAGAAAACATTAATAAAACTGAGAATTAAGCAATTTGCCCAAGTATAAACAGATCTTAAATGTAATTCAAACCCAGGTCTACCTGACTGTAAAGCAGTGCTCTAAAAAGCTTTGCTACAGTGCCCCTCTTCACCTGAATCATAGTGTGGGGAATTACTCTGAAGCATTGGTCCCCTCCAAGTACCACCAGGCAAGCAATCCCAGAGGACTCAAAACAGACTGAATTAAGATGCTCAGATTACCCTGGTGTGTGTATGTGTGAGTGCATATGCATGTGTGTGTGGGTGAGTTAAGCTATTTCAGATATAAAGCAGGAAGCAAGAGGAGCAAGATAAGGTAGGAGAACACGCTTAGGATAGGATACCAGTAAGGAGAGGTGGCAGCAACACTGTGTGATCCCCAGTTTATATAATGTCCTCATGTCCAGTCTTACTGTTTCTGCTCTATTAGCATTCCCTAATTATGGCCTGGTAATAGGGACGGAAGTTGAGATTCGAACAAGGGTTCCCAGGGCCATACTGGTTTATGGGAGACATGCGGGGGAAGGTCCTCCTGGCCACCATAGAGACTTGCAGTTAGTCTACTAGACACAGATTTGATCTGCATTTGTTAAATAGAACACATGGGTGGCAGAGCTGTCAGCCCAGAGGTGACGATCATAGCTTAGGCTTTCTGTGCCTTTCCATAGCTAATAGTCATTTGTTCTGTCCTGTTTTCTGTTTATTCTGTCTTGAGCATATCTTGCAAGTGATTAACTTAGTTATTATCTATATTTACCACATCTTCTGAATTCTGCTTGTCTCTCAAGTTACTTCCTTGAGCCTGTGAGTTTTGCCCCTATTTCAGAAGCTTGCTCTCTGTGTTATTGCTTCTTATAAGGAGTCTCCCCATCCCGCTTGTATTTGTGTCTTCTACAGCAAAACAGGATATATTCAAACTACAGCAAATGCCTGTCACCTGAATACTTCAGTGCTGTTGACCTATGTTGCTGATAGCCTGTGTTGTTCTTGTGTCTTTTGCAGTTTATTTTGCTTACCACCATTCCTTTAATGATATTATTTATCAACTAGAAAATTCTTACCTTCCTGTTGGTTTAGTCCAGGCTCCAGCTCTCTTAGAGCCTGTCTGTCTCCATACGCAGTTGAACTGGGAGAGGACCAAGGAGGAATCACAAGGCTTCCCAGGCAAGGAGTTCATTAACTGTGTTGATAACCTATTGCTAGCTAAAGATTATTCACAACTTTGGCTCAGAACCTTGAAAAGAAGAGTTTTTTTCTAATTACCCATTTGCAGAATACAAATCGGGGAAGTCAATGGCACCCCACCTCAGTACTCTTGCCTGGAAAATGGGCTGCGGTCCATGGGGTCGCTAAGAGTCAGACACGACTGAGCGACTTCCCTTTCACTTTTCACTTTCTTGCATTGGAGAAGGAAATGGCAACCCACTCCAGTGTTCTTGTCTGGAGAATCCCAGGGATGGGGGAGCCTGGTAGGCTGCCATCTATGGGGTCGCACAGAGTCGGACACGACTGAAGCGACTTAGCAGCAGCAGCAGCAGAATACAAATAGTAGCTTTTATCTCTAAAGGTCCCACCCTTTAAACCCCCAGTTTCATGACAGTTCTCAGAATGCCCAGGGGAGGGGGGGAAAACCAGGAAGGCACCAAGAGAAACAAAATTGAGAAATAGCCTTCAGGGACCTTATCAAAATATTTATTACCTTGTCAATCTTAGCTGCCATGACACTATTTTAGAAAATATTTAATTGAAAAATAAATTAATGTAATCATCTATAATTATGAAGTGGCATGTATTAAAACATCTTGCTCTAAACTATAACAGAGTAAGAATATTTTTATACCAATCTAATCATATTGCATAAAAAAATGAGTTCCCCCATGAGAGTTTGTTCCTGCTCCCAAAGAATTCTTCACTTGTCATCTTTTCATCCATACGTGATAGCAGTTGAATCCTCATAGACATGTAGATTTATAAGGTCAAAGACTTGTGTCTTTTTTATTCTCTGCTGCATCCTGCCACCTAAAATACAGCCAGGCGCATAGTAGGTGCAATAGTTAGGTACATGTTAAGGCCTTATTCGGCTTCCCAGTTGGCTCAGTAGGAAAGAATCCACCTGCCAATGCAAGAGGTACGGGTTCAATCCCTGGGTCAGGAAGATCCCCTGGAGAAGGAAATGGCAACCCACTCCAGTGTTCCTCCCTGGGAAATCCCATAGACAGAGGAACCGGGCAGACTACAGTCCAGGGAGCTGCAAAACGTCAGACTCGACCGAGTGACTAAACAACAAAGGTCCTGAAACAAGGAGACAAATATAACATCAAATACAAAGCCATGGAAGATTGCCTTTCGTTTGACAGACCGTTCGACAACATCATCCATCAGCCCAGTTCATGCTTTTTAGTCTCTGTCATCCCCTAGGATGTTGACCTAATCTACTTGATCCAAGCTGACCCATACGTCCTCTGTGTGTATCTGCTGTGGGAAGAGTGACAAAGAAAGAGAGTGCAGAGCAGGTAGTTTCTTCTGCAGACCTGATCTGGATGGTTTATTCAGAACTCCCTCTCTTTCCCATTGGCTGGAGCAGAGTTACATAGCCATATCAGCTATCAATTCAGTTCAGTCGCTCAGTCATGTCCGACTCTTTGCGACCCCATGAACTGCAGCACGCCAGGCCTCCCTGTCCATCACCAACTCCCAGAGTCCACCCAAACCCATGTCCATTGAGTCGGTGATGCCATCCAACCATCTCATCTTCTATCGTCCCCTTCAATCTTTCCCAGCATCAGGATCTTTTCCAATGAGTCAGCCTTTCGCATGAGGTGGCCAAAGTATGGGAGTTTCAGCTTCAACATCAGTCCTTCCAGGGAACACCCAGGACTGATCTCCTTTAGGATGGACTGGTTGGATCTCCTTGCAGTCCAAGGGACTCTCAAGAGTCTCCAGCACCACAGTTCAAAAGGATCAATTCTTCAGCGCTCAGCTTTCTTTATAGTCCAATTTTCACATCCATACATGACCACTGGAAAAACCATAGCCTCATCTAGACAGACCTTTGATTTGTTAAAATACTTGAAGGGGTGAAGTGGTATAGCTGAAAAGTCTGAAAGCTGAATTTGGTACTATTCAGTAACTAGCTGAAACTATTACATCCCAGATAGTTAGATTAGCAGAAATTTGAGACAATCAAAGTGGGCACAGTTTCTTTTGCTCTTACAATTAAAATATACAGTTAACACTTTTTTAACTTTTGAAGTATGTATCCTGCCATTTTCAACAGTGGTTAGTATTAAAAATAATATATACTTTGAAATTCTAGTTAAAAATTGAAATAGTGTGTGTGTTATGGAAAATAAATATTTGGCTTTAAATATTTTGAGGCTTTTGTGTTTATACTTTCATATTTCACCTTTCCATTGACTTTTAAGCCTAAATATGTTAACATTCTTATACAGGTGGGGGCATTTGGGGACACATCTGAAATTGGAACCAAATGTTTCAATACCATTATACTGCTATTCATGTTCTCTTTCTCTCCCACCTGACATTGAGCTGTCAATTGTATTGTTTATAACATTAAAAATTTACTTTTTTTTTTCACAAAAAGAACAGAGATACACCTTGAAATATGTATTTTCAATTTCTCATGTTAAAAACATACAGCCAGCTTTCTCAAAATTGTAATGGTTACTATTCCATGTCTTTATTTACTAGGTTTTTGAGTTTAACTTACGTTATTCCACCTCCAAAGGGTAACTTTTGACTGTAGTTAGCTGTTGATTATTATTACTTTTTTAATGATAGCAAATCAAAACAGTTTTCATATCATCCTTCTAAAGACATACCAGGTACTTATTTACATGCTGAATTAACTAATGGAGTTAAAAACTGAAAACATTTAAATTTGCTTTTCTTAGGATGTGTCAGCTCAAGGATCGTCTTCACAGCTTCCTAAACCTTTTGATCCTGAGCCAGAAGCTAAATATGGTACCCTGGATGTGACTTTTGACTATGACTCACAAGAACAGAAGCTTCTGGTAACAGTGACAGCTGTCACAGATATCCCAACATATAACAGGACAGGTGGCAACTCATGGCAAGTACACCTTGTTCTTCTACCTATAAAGAAACAGAGAGCAAAAACCAGCATCCAGAGAGGACCATGCCCTGTCTTCACAGAAACATTCAAATTTAATCATGTTGAATCTGAGATGATTGGAAATTATGCAGTTCGGTTTAGACTGTATGGTATACACCGCATGAAAAAAGAAAAGATTGTGGGGGAAAAGATTTTTTATTTAACAAAATTGAATCTTCAAGGGAAAATGTCATTACCTGTGATATTGGAACCTTCTTACAATCATTCTGTGAGTATCTGCTCAAATAGCCCCAATACAGTTTATGTCATGGTATATAATATACACAATTTTTAAAATCTATGATCAACCCAACAACTTTCTCAGCCTGTGTTTTTCCCATGGTAATCATACCTACAAAATTCCTAAGTCCTAGATAGGTAGGTGTAACCTTTTCTCGTCTATAAAAGTTGCCCTTGAAGATTATATATGATGTATGTTTTATGTTCACAGAGCCTGGCCTGATGTCTTACATATTTATTCCTTCATTAAACATGTATTAGATGATTGCTTATGACATCATCTGAACTCTTTAGAGAATTTATTATTTTCTTTCCATGTTAAATCTAGGTTGATATGTTAACAACTGTCCAGCCCCATATCTTATTTGATATACTATAGAAATTACTTGTTCTTACAGAGTATATTCTGCTGCCTCAGTCATAACTGATTGTCTTTCCAGAACAGCTGTGAAGTTATCTTTAAGGGTTCAAAAAACCTTGTCCTTGTTATACTTTCTACTTTTTTTTTAAACAAAGATTTTACAGTATTTCTGGGAGAATATTTGTGTTTAGTACTATAAGCTCTTCTCCCTCTTCTCTTTTTCCAGGTTCTGATCACATAGCCTGTCTGTCTGTCTGTCTCTCTTCATATTTTAAACCAAATTGCCACAAGGCATTGCAGGTCACAGGAGAGCTGCACAACTTATTTAACCATGAAGATATACTATGCCACATTGCTATTTAGATTATGAGAAAATCCATGATATGCTATAAATAGAAATTTTGAATTATATTTAGTCCTCTTACAATTGAATAAGAAGTATTTTTACCCATAAATACACAGGTTTGGAATAAATCTGTGTATAAAAATTAAAGTATACCATTCTAGAATTGTTTCTAAGCTTTTAAATGTCAAGTGTTAAGTCCAAGATTAGTTTAATTGAACTTCTATCAGGCAGCATTTGATCTCATAGGACCTTCATCTCCAGTAGAACCATACCTTTTCAACTAGCTGATTTCAGCGTCTTTAAAAACCAAAAGGTGATAATTTAGTGTATCTCTTTGGGTTTTTAAGATAATATTTATCCTTTATTGGGTAAATTGATAACTTGTTTTCACTTTAAATTTTAGAATAACTGTAAATGCCAACAGTTTATCAGAAGGGAGCAGGAAAAATACAAGAGCTATTTCAGAGGGGAAAAGATAACTTTTTAATAAAACTAAACATTCTGTAATTCTTACTGTGATTTTTTAAACATTCTCATTATTTGGTCTGAGCGGTTACTAGTTAATTGTAGAAAATGCATTCTTATATATAGAAATACCTGATTTATATTAGAAGAGAATGCCTGTACCATCAAGAGGTATGTATTTTGTGTTCCTTTATTTGCTTTGACTTTTCTGTTCCCAGTTCTGTATTAATTGCATACTTTACACAAAGAAAATGAAGCCATACAAAATAATATGGTTTTAACATTTTTTTTTTCCTTCTGGCCAGACTAAATGATTTCTGTACACACCTCCATTACATGTATTGACCTAAATTTAATTCTGTATTTCTATATTTCTGACAGCCAGTACAATTAATTTCTGTGGAGTGTTCACAAAAAGAAAAAAGTGCTAAGTAGATAGCATCTAAGATGTAATGTTTAAATCTGAACAAAACTTATCTTCTGCTCTTAGAGAATTTTTTCTCTGCATTGCCATGCTTCTCAAAGTGTCTGCTGCTTCTTAAAGTCTGTGCCTCTGTTGAATTGTTACTCTGTCTTCTTTTTTCTCCACCTGCTCGAAATCTCATTGCTTGTTTTTGGCTTCTGTGCCAAAAAACAGCTAGCATTTGACAGTTGCAAGGTTAAGACTCCAAATTCTATCAGCTTTCTTGTCATAAAAATAAAAGACTAAAAGAATGTATACATTCTGGCTGCTCTCTAGTGTTAATGTTCTCTTTGCTGAAGTTTTGATATTAACTGTATAAAGAAATCATGTGATTGTAGAGCACCTAGGTGATTTTAGCTCCACTTTTGAAGGATGTAGTAATATACAAGTGAGAGGTACTTTCATAATTAAACATTTATTCTTAGAGCTTTTGAATAATTTCTTCTTGTTGGGAGAATATTATTAGCCTTTTGGCAAGGGAAATTTCTAATCTAGTCAAAAAATTTACAAACTTTGGTTAAAGCATATTTGAAGCTTAATTATGGTTTATTTCCATGCATAATAATAGAAAATTAGAATTCTGCATAAAAAATTTAGTTTTATAGCTAATTTTTCAGAAACTGATCCAAACAAAACATTGAGAGAAAAATGACCAGTATCACCAAACTTAACTTTCTGAGAAGTAAGCCCTGACTTTCCTTGAAGGTAAGATTTAACATTAAGATAAGCGTATAATTTGATCAGTGAACAGTAGAAAATATACAAAGGGTTAAAAAGCATGTGTTCTTCCTAATTAGTAGTTGCACCTACTAACTGGGTGCATTTGGATAAACTAATAATTTTTGGCATCAGGTTTCTTGTTAGTAAAATGAGAGAATTAAAAGAAATGATCTCTAAGGTTCTACCCATCACTCTGTTCTCTGATCCTACTAATATATATTGGGGGGGAAGTTAATGATTTTTAGGTGAGTTTTGTATGCTTAGTATGTGATGTTTTAATGGTGGATATTTATTATGTTTTCTTACTTCTTCATAATTTTTCAGCAACCTTCTTATGTCTGAGGAAGTCCCAACTAATACTCCCACCTCCCTGAGTTAAGCTGTTTAATTCACGTTCCCAGTCTCACTGGTAGCTAGGGCAGGTACCTAGACACTCCACTCATACTCACCTCCAGGAAACCTCGGCACAGCCTGAACAGAGAAGCAGATGCTGCGCTGTTATGTTCTCATGAGGCTGATGGTGGAGGAATCTGATATCGAGTCAGTAGTAATTCTGAAATAGTTTTGCTCTTGCAGAAATTGCATGGTGCCAAACACTGTTAAGTAATAATTGCAGAAAAGAAAAGACCTTGGCATTCACGTGCACAGGAGGAGCAGTAGCAAATTTCCTCCCCAGCTCAGTTCTACAGTATGATTTTAGATTTTGCTCTTCAGAAGCTTAGCCATAAGCCTGGTTCTCTTGTCACCCCAGTCCCTTTAATAAATTACTGTATCACGTAGAGTTAGATTCCAGTGATTTCAAATAAGAACCCTGACTGGAAACTTTGAGGTAGTCATATGGTATAGTATTTAGTTGCTATAGTCATTTCTTAAGCTATACACAATAATTAGAATGTTGTTAGTTACCCTTCCTACCATAGTGTGAAGGTGAAAGTGTTAGTTGCTTAGTCGTGTCTGATTGTTTGCAGCCCCACTGACTGTAGCCTACCAAGCTCCTCTGTCCATGGAATTGTCTAGGCAAGAATACTGGAGTGGGTTGCCATTCTCTTTTCCAGGGTATTTTCCCAACCCAGGGATTGAACCCAGGTCTCCTGCATTGCAGGCAGATTCTTTACCATTTGAGCCACCAGGGAAGCCCACCATGGTGTATCCCTCTCACAATTTGAACTTTTCTCTTACTCTTAACTTGTTTCCATGACATTCTTTCCTTGTGGCTCAGTTGGTAAAGAATCCGCCTGCAATGCGGGAGATCTGGACTCAGTTCTTAGGTTGGGAAGATCCCCTGGAGAAGGGAAAGGCTACCCACTCCAGTATTCTGGCCTGGAGAATTCCCAGTCCATGGGGTTTCAAAGAGTCAGACACACCTGAGCAACTTTCACTTTCATTTTCCTGTGTTCAAGCTGGTTTTAGAAAAGGCAGAGGAACCAGAGATCAAATTGCCAACATCCACTGGATCAT
>SJYC01024862.1:0-19970 GCA_006408675.1 Madoqua kirkii | reverse complement strand
AGCACTTTCACAGCATCATCTTTCAGGATTTGAAACAGCTCAACTGGAATTCCATCACCTCCACTAGCTTTGTTTGTAGTGATACTTCTAAGGCCCACTTGACTTCACATTCCAGGATGTCTGGCTCTAGATGAGTGATCACACCATCATGATCTAACTTGGCTTGTCTAATTCAGTGAAACTGACTTGTACCATATAAACTGTCCTAAATATCTTTCATGACTCTTTCATAGATATAAGACATAAAATATTTATTCTGTTATCCTATTAAGATATATGTATATGTACATATTTACTTATATATATATATATTTCTATGTCTATATATTAAAAGTTGTGCATTCACACTGAGAGAACCAATTCCACTTCAACACAGCAGGGTTCGTTCTAATTTGTAACTACCTTCTTGACACTGAGAAGCCCTCTACTGTCCTTGATGCACTGATTTGATCAATCCCTTTGTGTGTAAGCAGTGTCCACTGCAGCCATCATGTTCTCCATATTCACACCCTCCTCCCCAAACCCGGGCTCCAAATCCCTGTGTCTGCTCCTCCTGCGGTGAAGCTCTTCCTGTGCTCAACCTCGGACTCCCCTACCAGTCTGCACCCTCACCCCCACCACTGCATGGGTGATCTCTCGGCATCCCACAGTACATCACCCACCTGTGGAAACAGCCTCCTTCCCCTGTTTGGGATCTGACAGCCCCTAGGGACCCCTGCTATGAATGGGTGCCCTCACCCTAAGTCTCTGGTAACGCATTCTGTTTTCCTCTCGGTGCCCTCGGCAGGACATCCTCCCGACCCTGCCCAGCGGCTCTGTACCCCAGGCTAGGCCACACCTCCTCATTCTGCTCAGGACCTGATGGCCACCAGCAGGCTGCCCATCTGGGTGCTTTCACCTCGCGCTAAGTGACCGCTTCGTACCTTCTGCCCTCTCCCCCAGCATGGACACGTTCCTCACCCTGCTTGCGCTGGTGTCCAGTTCCTCTTGAGGATGCCCTCCTCAGCCTGCTTGGGCTTAATGGTTTTAAGTTAGTGACCCCTTGCCAGTCCCGAGGCGTGAGGTTAGGAATAATGATGATGATGATGTGTTTCTGCTGATAGCAACTCATTTGGGGCATGAAGAACATACGCCTGGACTCTGCATCATAAATAATCCAGGTATTTCTTTTCTGTGTGTCTTTAAAATGGCCACCAGGTATAATCTTAAGAATACTGCATCTTGGTATAAATTTTGGCCTCTTGGGATTAAAGACAGAGAAACTGGGTCAGCATGGAGCTGTGTGTGGTACTGACAAGTCCTTATAGTCTCATGGATTTTGTAGCTGCCGTGAATCTTCTTTACTGTTATACCTGACTATGCTTCTTAACTGCTTCTGAGATTTCTCCCCAGCTTTATTTACATATAACTTCCACGTAGCATTATGTAACTTTGTGATGAGTTAATACACATCTAGACTATGAAATGCTTGCCACAATAAGGTTAGTACCTCCTGTTCCTCACTTACTTACCATTTTGTTGTTGTTCCAAGTTTGATCTCTTGGTCGGGAAGATCCCCTGGAGAAGCAAATGGCAACCCACTCCAGTATTCTTGCCTGGGAAATCTCATGGACAGAGGAGCCTAGTGGGCTACAGTCCACAGGGTCACAAAGAGTCAAACAGAGATTAACCACCACTGCTGCATGGTGAAAACATTAAAGCTCTACTCCCATACCAATTATCAAATATTATTGCATATCAAATAATGCAGTATTAACTATAGTCACCATGCTATACACTAGATTCCTGGAAGTTACTCATTTTATAACTGAAACTTTTACCCTTTGGCCAACATCACCCCACTTTCCCAACTCTCAGCCCCTGGCAGCCACCATCCTACTCTCTTATTTCTACAAATTTTATGTTTTTAGGTTCCACATAAAAGTGAGATTATAGTGTTTGTTTATCTGACTAATTTAACTTACCATAATGCTCTCAAGGTCAGTTCATGTTTTGGCAAATGGTACTTTTACCCTTTGGCCAACATCACCCCACTTTCCCAACTCTCAGCCCCTGGCAGCCACCATCCTACTCTCTTATTTCTACAAATTTTATGTTTTTAGGTTCCACATAAAAGTGAGATTATAGTGTTTGTTTATCTGACTTAATTTAACTTACCATAATGCTCTCAAGGTCAGTTCATGTTTTGGCAAATGGCAAATTTTCTTAATTTTTTTCCCTTTTTAAAAAATTGAAATATAGTTAAAGTAAAAATATTATGTTAGTTTCATCCTCACCTAGTTCACCCCACACACCCTCCGCCCAAATCAGTGAATCTGTTTTAGGATTTTCTTCATTTTTAAAGTGGTGTGTGTATATCACATTTTCTTTATCCATTTATCTATTGATGAACACTTAGATTGCTTCCATGTCTTATCTATTGTGAATATTGCTGCATGAGATCTTCAAGACAGTGACTTCAGAAATAAAACTGGTGGATCATATATGGTATCTCAGATGGTAAAGAATCTGCCTGCAGTGCAGGAGACCTGGGTTTGACCCCTGGGTCAGGAAGATCCCCTCGAGAAGAGAATGGCTACCCAGTCCAGTATTCTAGCCTGGAGAAGTCCATGGACAGAGAAGCCTGACAGGCTACAGTCCACGGGGTTGCAAAGAGTTGAACACGACTGAGTGACTAACACTTTTACTTTTTTCACTTGGTATTAAGAGTTCTGTCTTTAATTTTTTGAGAAAACTCCATGCCATTGTCCAGAGCGGCTGCACCAGTTTCCATTCCCACCAGCAGTGCATCGGGTTTCCCTTTCGTCCACCTCCTTGCCAGTGTTCTCTCTTGTCTTTTTTATAATATATATTTTGAAAGTTGGGAGGTGTGAGGTCTCAGCTCTGCTCTGCTCTGCATTCCCTTGATGAGTAGAGTTGCACCTTTTCAGATGCTTTTTGACCATTTGTCTGTCTGCTTTGAGAAATGGTCTGTTCTGGTCCCCCGCCCATTTTTAAATTGGATTGTTTTGGGGTTTTTTGCTGTTGAATCATATGAGTTCTTTATATGTTTTGGATATTCACCCATTATCAGAGAGGTGGCTTGCAAATATTTTCTCTTGGTTTACAGGCTGTCTTTTCATTTTGTTGCTCCACAGAAGCTACTTCGTTTGATATAGTCCCACTTGTTGATTTTTGCTTTTGTTGCCTCTGTTTTGGTATCAGGCCACCAGAAAAATTCATTGCCAAGACTGATGTCAAGGAACTTTTCACTTGTGCTTTCAAGGAGTTTGACAGTTTTAGATCGTACATTTGAGTATGTAGTTTATTTTGAATTGATTTTTCTGAGAAGTGTAAGATAGGGGTTCAGTATCATTCAGCTTTCACAAAACCATATACTGAAGAGACTATCTTTTCATCAATGAATATTCATAGTCCCCACTTCAAGTATTTGTATATACTTGGGTTTATTTATGGGCTCTCAGTTCTGTCCCATGATATGTTTGTCTGTTTTTATATCAGTGCCATACTGTTTTAATTATTATATCTATACAGTATGGCTCTCTTTTCAAAGAGCAACTCCCAGTTTGGTTAATCTTTTCTATTATTTTTTTATTCTCTATTTAACTTATTTCTACTTTAATCTTTATTATTTCTCCCTTATGCTGACTTTGGGCTCTGTGCTACTCCTTAAGACATAGAATTAGGTTGTTTATGTGGAATTTTCTTGCTTCTTAATGTAGCTATTTATTGCTATGAACTGTGGTCTTAGAACTAATTTTTATATCCCTTAAGTTATAGTATGCTGTATTTCCATTTTCATTTGTCTGAAGAAACTTCTTAATGTCATCTTTAAGTCCTTCTTTGATCCATTGGTTACTCAAGAGAATGCTGTTTAATTTTCATGTAGTTATTAATTTAGTTTTCCTTTTGTTATTGATTTCTATTTAGATACCATTGTGGTCAGAGAAGATACGTGGTATGATTTCAGTCTTCTTTATTTGCTAAGACTTGTTTTGGGGCCTAACCTACAGTCTTTCCTAGACAATGTTCTGTGTGCACTTGAGAAGACTGTATTCTGCAGTTGTTCGACAGAACGGTCTCTATATGTCTGTCAGGTTCATTTACTCTACAGTGTTGTCCATATCTGCTCTTTCCTTGCAGATTCCCTGTCTAGATGATGAGAGTAGGATAGGAAAGTCCACAGCTTTTATCGTACTGCTGTTTATTTCTCCTTTTAGCTCTGTTAGTTTTTGCCTTATATGTTTAGGTGCTCTGATTTGGGGGTGCATATTTGCAACTGTTGGAGAAGGCAGTGGCACCCCACTCCAGTACTCTTGCCTGGAAAATCCCATGGACGGAGGAGCCTGGTGGGCTGCAGTCTATGGGGTCGCTAAGGCACGACTGAACAACTTCACTTTCACTTTTATGCACTGAAGAAAGAAATGGCAACCCACTCCAGTGTTCTTGCCTGGAGAATCCCAGGGATGGGAGAGCCTGGTGGGCTGCTGTCTATGGGGTTGCACAGAGTCGGACACGACTGAAGCGACTCAGCAGTATTTGCAACTGTTATAGCTTTTTGATGGACTGACTCCTTTATCACTATATAATGATCTTCTTTGTCTCTTTTAATCATTCAGTTTTTGACGTCTGTAACTATTACATCCAGTTCTAGGTCATCTCATTATTAATATCATGGTTAATTTTATAAATAATATTGCCTAACTTTTGAACATGCCTTGTCTTGAAAAGTTAGCAAACACTTTTTAACTGTTCCTTTAGGATGCTTGAAAATCTGCAGTTCTGCTATGGGTATGTTGCAAGTAAAACTAATTTCTATTATAGGCTTTAATATCTTTTGAATTTAGAAATCCTGAAATTTTAAATGTCAGCTACATATTCATATTTATATTTATATTTCATGGGATATTTAAAAGTATTGTTAGGTTGTAAATTATAAGAGTGATTGTGACCGCTAATGGTGAGATAGGGTGACTGGATTAACCTTTTCACTAAAGGCACCTGTGAGTAAAGCTGGAGGAAACATGAAAAAATACCTTAAGCACTTAAGAGGTAATAAGATTTTGAGGAATTACTGAGTTCAGATCTAGAGAACAGACTGGAACCCAAAAGTGTAAGCATAGCCCTAAAGTCACTTCTGCCTTGAAGTCATTTGTCAAACCAAATAATAGATTATACATGGTCACCTCCTTGGCTCTATTTAAGTTTATTATATTGCTGTTTGTTTCCTATTTATTCTGTGTTCCCCTTTCCTCATTTTTTTTTGTCTTCTTTTGGAGTAATTGAATATTTTGTCATTTTATTCTGTCTCCCTTATTGGCTTAATTATCTATATCTCTTTTTTTGTTGTTGTTGATGTTGTTATTGTGTTGTTTTAGTGGCTGATTTAGGCTTTATGGTTTGCATCTGCAACTTACACTGTACCAGCAGTAATATTTTTCATTTCATATATAGGCTGAGAGCTGTATAATATCTTTCACTGTTTAGAAAATGTTGCTCATTTTTTTCTGGCTTGTAACAAAGAGTCTCCTTAATTCTTGTCTTTCTTCCTTTAGTATATAATGTTCCTTTTTCTCTCTGGCTACTTTAAAGATTGTCTCTTTTTATTTAAGCAACTTAATTGTTATATTACTTGGTATAATTTTATGCATAATTCTTTCACTTGGTATTTGTTAAGCTTCTTGGAGCTATAGGTTTATAGTTTTAATTTAACTTTACTTTGGATTTTTGCCCTTATTTCTTCAAATATTAATTTTGGCTCATGTATATATGCATTAAACCATTTGGAGTGATCCCACAGCTTGCTGTTGCCCTGTTCTTTTCCAGTTTTACTCTCTGCCCTGTTCTTTTCCAGTTTTACTCTCTGGTTTGCTTTTGGATTGCTTCTATTGCTTTGTCTTCAGGCTCATTAATCATCTTCTGCAATGTCTTCTGTGTCAGTAATTCAGTTTAGCATATTTTTCATCTCAAATATATTTTAATTTGGGTCTCTTTTATATCCACTTTGTCTTTCCTTAACATGCTCATGCATTCTTTTATTATCTTGAAATCTGGACTATTTTTATTATGGCCATTTTAATGTCCTTTTCTAGAAATTCTATCATCTGTATAATTTCTTGGTCTGTCACTTGGTTTTTCCCCCTTATTCTGAATTGTCTTGTCCTTCTTTCTTGTATGCTTGCCATTTATTTAATTAAATGCCAGACATGATGGGTTTTATGTTGCTGTGTGCTGGATTCTTTTGTCTTTAGTGTATTTGAACTTTGTTCTTGCATGCAGTCAGGTTACTTGAAAACAGTTTAATCCTATTAAGTTTTGTTTTACCAAGCCAGAGATTCTTTAGTCTAGGGCTTATTTAGCCCCACAGCTCATGGATTAGCCTTCTGATTATTCAACTTGATACCCCATATGAGTCTTTTCCATTTGGCTGTTCAAAGTATGAATTATTCCCAGGCTTATGTGAGTTCTGAGAATTGTTCTGTCTGATTCTTTTCATTGCTGTTCTCCTTGGCTGCAAATAGTTTCCTCACACGCATGCACGAATCAAAACTCAGCTGAAGATTCAAAGTGTATCTTTTGAAGACCTCTGAATATTTGAAGATCTCTTTGTGCTGCTCTCTGCTCTCTAAAATTCGCCCTGTTAAAGCTTAGTTACCTTGTTGTTCAGTCACTCAGTCATGTCTGACTCTTTGGGACCCCATGGACTACTGCATTCCAGGCTTCCCTGTCCTTTGCCATCTCCTGGAGCTTGCTCAAACTCATGTCCATTGAATCAGTGATGCCATCCAACCATTTCATCCTCTGTCGTCCCCTTCTCCTCTTGCCTTCAATCTTTCCCAGCATCAAGGTCTTTTCTAATGAGTCAGTTCTTCACATCAGGTGGCCAAAGTATTGGAGTCTCAGCTTCAGCATCAGTTCTTCCAATGGAATATTTGGAACTGATTTCCTTTAGGACTGACTGCTTTGATCTCCTTAGAGTCTAAGGGACTCTCAAGAGTCTTCTAAACACCACAGTTCAAAAGCATCAATTCTTTGGTGCTCAGTATTCTCTAGGGTCCAGCTCTCAGATCTGTACATCCATACATGACTACTGGAAAAACCATAGTTTTGACTGTATGGACCTTTCTTGGCAGAGTAATGTCTCTGCTTTTTAATATGCTGTCTAGGTTTGTCATAGCTTTTCTTCCAAAGAGCAAATGTCTTTTAATTTCATGACTGCAGTCACCATCCACAGTGATTTTGGAGCCCAAGAAAATAAGATCTGTCACTGTTTCCATTGTTTCCCCATCTATTTGCCATGAAGTGATGGGACCGGATACCATATTTTAGTGTTTTGAATGTTGAGTTCTAAGCTAACTTTTTTACTCTCCTCTTTCACTTTCATCAAGAGGTTCTTTAGTTCCTCTTTGCTTTCTGCCATAAGGATGGTGTCTTCCTCATATCTGAGGTTACTGACATTTCTCCTGGCATTCTTAATTCCAGCTTGTGCTTCATCCAACCCAGCATTTCACGTGATGTACTCTGCATAAAAGTTAAACAAGCAGGGTGACAATATACAGTCTTGACGTCCTCCTTTCCCAATTAGTAACCAGTTTGTTTTTCCATGTCTGGTTCTAACTGCTGCTTCTGGAGCTGCATGCAGGATTCTCAGGAGGCAGGTCAGGTGATCTGGTATTCCCGTCTCTTTAAGAATTTCCACAGTTTGTTGTGATCCACAACAGTCATAGGCTTTACCTTCTCATATTTTCCAGACCTTCTCCATAGCTCAGGGAGACCTCAGGCTCTGTTTGATTTCTCCCTATCTACAGTGTAGTCTAGAAACCCCAAGCAGTAAACTACACTGTCCTGCACTGCCTGTTGCACGTTATATGAAAACCACTTTTCTGTGCATTAGTATCTGTTGTCTTACTTGTTTAGACCAAGAATAAAGCCAGTTCCTGCTACTCCATCATGGCTGGAAATTGAAGTGACAAATTTATTTTAAAATGTACAGGACATAAATGGGCAAAACAATTTTGAGAAAAAAGATGGAATATTTATATTCCTGATCTCAAGATTTACTACAGAGGCATAGTAATTAGAATGGTATCATATTGGTATAAGAATAGATTCAGTTCAGTTCAGTCACTCATTCGTGTCCAATTCTTTGCGACCCCGTGGACTGCAGCACAGCAGGCCTCCTTTCCATCACCAACTCCTGGGGTTTACTAAAACTCATGTTCATTGAGTCAGTGATGCCATCCAACCATCTCATTCTCTGTCGTCCCCTTCTCCTCCCGCCTTTAATCTTTCCCAGCATCAGAGTCTTTCCCAGTGAGTCAGTTCTTTGCATCAGGTGGCCAAAGTATTGGAGTTTCAGCTTCAGCATCAGTCCTTCCAATGAATATTCAGGATTGATTTCCTTTATAAGACAGATACGTATCATATGATTACATTTGTATAAAGTTTTTTTAAAAGGAACATTAGTCTGTCAGTCTAAACCTAGTGTAAATCAGATCAGTAGTCATCTGAGATGGGAGAATTGATTGAGAAGAGGCACAATAGAACACTTTCTGATAAAGTATTCTGCATATTGGTTGGGAGTGATTGCACATAAATGTATACATTTGTTAAATTTTTCAAAGCATTCACTTAAATTCCATATTAACTCTACTGAATGATCATTTCAGATATGAGATTAATTTTTAAAAATTAAAAAATATATTTAGAAAGGAAAGAACAGAACAGATAGTAAAAACAGAAAGCACAAAGAAATAGGACAGATGTGTCAGTAATAACATGATATGTAGTTGACTGATGAAAGATAAAGACTCTCATGTGGATTTTTTTAAAAAACTATATGTTTAAAAGAAAAATGTTTAACACAAGGTTCCTGCTAACCATGAGGAGGCTGAGAATTGAACCTACTTCTAGTAGACAAGTCAGGCTACCGCAGTTGAGTGGATCCTGGCAGTAAGGACCTTGATGATTCTTGCCATTATCAGCAGCACTGGCATCAGCCTGTTTGCATCAGTTCCCCTGCCCTCGCGTTCCATGAGGGCGATACAGGTGGACCCAGATGGATGTTGCCAATCAGACGAGATGAAGGAGAAAGCTCTGCCCCACAGAGTCTGTCGGGGATCCATTTTTCTTTCATTGTAGTTGCTGCCACATAACCTCATAGGACAGAGGTCAGCAGACTTTTTCTATGAAGGGCCACATAGTAGGTATTTTAGACTTTGCCAACCACACGTAGTCTCTGTCACATACCCTTCTTCTCCATCTTTTTTTTTTTTTGTAACCCTTAAGAAACATAAAGTTTATTCTTAGCTTGCAGACTATAGAGAAACAGATTTGGGGCCAGATTTGGCTACATATCATTATTTACCAATTCTACTCCAGGACAATGTCATCAGTGTGACTGGTTAAATGTGATTGGTCTGCAATGCACCCAGATCTCAAGCGATGAGAGAAGGGCAAAGATGATAGAGAAGAGATATGGCCACTTCTTAAGGCCTGGGCCTAGGAGTAGCGTCCACCTCTTCTGCTTATATTCCATTTTCAAGAGATCTGTCACGTGTCCATACCTTAACTCCAAAAGAAGCTGGAAAATGGGGCAGTCATGTGCCCATCCAGAAGTGAAGAGAAAATTCTTGTGACCAGTTAGCAGTCTGTGTCACAACTAGAAAGAAAGAAAAAGAAAGCAAAAACAGAGGATGGTATCACAGAAATGAAGGACTGAGTTTCAGACAGAAAAGGGTAGTTGGCTGTACTGAATGTTACCTATTAGATTTAATATGGAGATCTCTCTAGTGATCTTAATGAAAGAACAGTTGGAGGGATGGTAGAAGCATAATGCGCTCAGGAATAAGTGAGAGCTGAGGATATGGGCTAATGTAGACCAACTCTTTAACCAGATTTGACACTGAATGAGGAAAACATAGAAGAAAAGGGGGGAAAGAGAGAATAGGATACCTGGAGGGGACTTTGGGATCCAAACAGTTTTTTTTTTTAATATGACTGAAACGTGAGCATATTTAAATACAGATGAGAAAAATGCAGTGCAAAGAGACATATAGGATATGAGAGAAAAAGACGTGCACTATTTTAAAAAGGTTTGAGGAAACAGAATCTAGACAACATGTGGAGAAATTGGTCTGAAATAGAAGGAATTCCTTCTCTTAGGACAAAGACAAAAAGAGGGAAGGATCCAGATGTAAGAGTTTGTAGATATTTTGGCAGGAAATTGAGGAAGATTCCATATGGTGTGTGTGTGCACGTGTGTATGTGTGTGTAGTGAAAAGCAAAGATAAGTAAGGGAAAAAACAGTGTCAGGTTCTTTGGGAAGAATGAATGACACAATCGTTGAGAAAAGGGAAAAATACTAGGGAAGTATAAGAAGCCTGTAAGTACAACAACAGGGACTCAGGCAAAGTTCCAATGCACTGAGTTGTGTGATAACTTCCCCAGTACAGTCAATTCATCCAAGGTTAGCATTTTGCCAGCCTATTAAGTGTGCTGAATAGACAGAAAAGCAGGGAAGTTTAAGTGAAGAAAAGATTGAAATGATGAATCTTGATGGAGGAGGAAGTGAGACCAGGGAGAGGCTGATGAACAAAAAAATAGCAGTTAAATCAGCAAGTTAGACAACTAAGAGGTTGTGCTTGACACCTGGGATTTTTCCTTGGTTATTTTGGTAAAGACCTAACCAGAGCCTCTGATGATGCCAGGATCCAAAAAATAATGAGACTGGAAGGAAGAAATCATTAGGGTGAGAAAGTCAAATACCTTAGTGCCCACGGATGTTAGAAGGGCACCGTGTGTGGAAATTTGATTCACCTAAAGTCAGAACAGGTTGGGGGAAAGGAGAAGTCCCGGAGCTAAGTGGGAATCGTCAGTAACTGAGCAGGCTTTACTGGGTGATTTGTAGTTGAAAACATTGCTGAGGGGAAAGAGGACAGTATGGTCAGATAACGCAGGCACTTCAGACAGAACTGTGTTACACAAAAATAATCCAAGGACTTTGGAAATATATGCTTCAAAATTTTATAAAAATACATTTGTGTCAGTGTTACGGGCAGGTTTGAGGAACTGTATCTGACTCCATAATTTTATATTGGCCCCCACTGAAAGCTGCCTCAAATAATAAAGGAAACTCTCAAGGAAGAGGATGTGAGCTCCACGTTTGAGAGGGAATTGCATAAGACAACCTCCAGCGCCTATGTTCACCTTCTTGATAACCTGTGGAATACTCACCCACCAATATCGCATCACCATCCCATCATTCCAACAATTGCTCTCCCCATTTTTCCTCAGCAGCAATTTGGGGACCTTACTGCCCTCACAAATTGTGCAGGGAAAGAAATACAGCACTGAATTAGGATGAAGCCAAATTATAGAGATTCTTAAAAAACAGAATGGGGATTTAAACTTATTATATTAGTAATAAATGACTCTGAGACTAAGGATAGTGAGTTCAGAATCCTGAGTCCTAGTCCATTTTCTTTTTTCCATTGAATTATTTGATTTGACTTGGAAGTCGCTCAGTTGTGTCCGACTCTTTGGCACCCCATGGACTGTACAGTCCATGGAATTCTCTAGGCCAGAATACTGGAGTGGGTAGCCTTTCCCTTCTCCATTATTGAACTATAGTTGATTTAAACGTTTCTGGTGTGGAGCATAATAATTCAGTATTTTTGTGGATAGTACTCCATTGCAGGATATTACAAGATAATTATAGTTCCCTGTGCTATACAATACATCCTTGTTGCTTATCTATTTATACATAACTAGTAGTTGATCTCATACCCTAATTTGTCTCCTGCCCTCCTTGCCTCTCTCCGTTGCTCCATGGGCTTTTCTCTAGTTGTGAAGAGCTCCTCTCTGGTTTCAGCATGCAGGTGTCCCGTTTTGATGGCTTCTCTCGTTGTGGAGCACAGGCTCTGGGGAGCACAGGCTCAGTAGCCACAGCTCCCGGGCTCTGGAGCACAGGATCAATAGTTGTGCCCAGGCTCAGCTGCTCCATGGTATGTAGGGTCTTCCAGGATCAGGGATCAAACCTGTGTCTCCTGCATTGGCAGGCAGATTCTTTACCACTGAACCACCAGGGAAGCCCACACATGAATTTTAGAATAAGCTTCTCCATTTCTGAAAAAAAAATTCCTTTGGAATTTTGATAAGGATCGCATTGAATCTGTTGATTGCCCTGTGAGGTATTACCGTTGGTAACACTGTTTTAAGTCTTCCAGTCCATTAATATGAAATGCCTTTATATGTATTTAGTTCTTCTTTAAGTTTCTTTCAAAAAACATTTTGTTAGTTTTGGTATAGAAGTCTTACACTTCTTTTGTTAAATTTTTTCCTAAGTATTCTATTCTTATTGATGGTTTTGTGAATGAAATGGTTTCTTAATTTTGTTTTCAATTGTTTATTGCTAGTTTATAAAAATACAGCTGATTTTTTACTAAAGTATAATTGATTCACAGTGTTCTGTTAATTACTTCTATACAGGAAAGTGACTCAGTTATACATATATATGCCTTTTTTATATTATTTTCCATTATGTTTATCACAGAATATTGACTATATTAACAGGTCTCTGTACTATGCAGTGGGACCTTGTTGTTTATCCATCCTATATATAATGGTTTGCATCTGCTAACCCTAACCCTCAATCCATCCCCCTTCTGCTTACCCGACCCCTTGGTAACCACAGTCTGTTCCCTCCATCAAAATATACTTAACTTTTATATGTTGTCACATGGGAGAACAAAATGCCAACCCACTCCAGTATTCTTGCCTGGAAAATCCCATGGACAGAGGAGCCTGGCAGGCTATAGTACATGGGTCTCAAAGAGTCAGACACAGCTGAGCAACTAAACCACCACATTTTGAAGCCTTGCTTGGACACACTCATTAGTTCTAATGTTTTTTTTTCCCAACATGTAATTTAGGATTTACTGTATTGAAGACTGTGTCATCTGTGGTAGAGATAATTTTCTGTTCTCCAATCAGAATGATTTAACAAAGGCTGTCCCATTGACCACATGTTCATCCGTTTCCCACTCTGAGCCATCTTTTCAACTAAGCCTCTACCTATGGGATCTTGTCTTTAATCAGCTCAGCTCAGCCCAGTCTTAGCCGAGAATCCTGCTAAGTCAGTTTAGGGAGAATTCCCCTTACCTTTGATATCTGATGAAGTTCCTCATGCCCCACTTTTGATATGTAAGCCTTTGACCTGCCTTAGACAGAAATGCTGTTAAGCCAGTTTAAGAAGAATTTCCCTCCCCTTGATGTTTCTTCTTGGAAATTTTCCATCGACTGACGCCCTCACTCTGCTCACTGGCTATGAATCTGCAGTTGTCTTTGCTGAATTTGGAGTTAAACCTGATCTCTCTCCCTAATTGTGATCATCTTAACAGTCTTTATTTTTCGTACTAATCGCCCTGACTAGATCCTCTAGTAGTGTTGAAGAGAAATGTTGAAAGCAGACATTCTTGTCCTTTTCCTGTTCTCGGGGAGAAAGCATTCAATCTTTGACAACTAGTGTGAAAAGTGACAGTGTTAGTTGCTCAGTTGTGTCCAACTCTTTGTAAACCTATGGGCTGTAGCCAGTCAGGCTCCTCCATCCATGGGATTTCCCAGGCAAGAATACTGGAGTGGGTTGCCATTCCCCTCTCCAGGCGATCTTCCCAACCCAGCGATCAAACTCGGGTCACTTACATTGCAGGCAGATTCTTTACTGTCTGAGCCACCCGACCTTGCCTTTTTGACAACTAGGTATAATATTAACTATAGGTTTTTCATATGTGCCCTTTATCAAGTTGAGAAAATTCCCTTTGTTCCTAGTTTGTTTAGTGTTTTTTTCATGAAAAGGTGTTGGATTCTGTCAGATGCTTTTGTCTGCATCTATTAAGATGATTGTGGTTTTTGTCCTTTATTCTGTTATTATACATTACTTTGACTGATTTTCATACATTAAATCGATATTACATTCCTAGGATAAATCCCACTTAGCCATGAGATATAATCCTTTCTATGTGTTACAGATTTGGTTTGCTAGTATTTTGGTGAACTGAGGATGTTTATGATGTTCATAAGAGACGTAGCTCTGTAGTTTTCTTTTCTTGTGATATCCATGCCTGACTTTATAGTATTACTGACCTTTAGGAATGAGCTGGGAAGTGCTTCCTCCTCTTCTGTTATGTGGGACAGTTTTTAAACATTTGGCAGTGTCTTTGTTTCCTTGGGTTGTCACAACAAACTGTGTGGCTTAAAACAACAGAAACTGATTCTTTCACGGATCTTGGGGGCTCAGAAGTTTGAAATCCGGATATTCGCAGGACTGATTCCTTCTGCTGGCTCTCAAGTAGAATTTGTTCCTTGCTTCTCTTTTACTCCAGTATGATCTCATCTTAACGTATGTCTTAATGAATCTGCAAAGACCCTGTTTCCAAATACCTTTACACTCATAGGGTACCAGGTGTTAGGATTTAAACATATCTTTTGGAGGGCTCATTCAGTCCACAACAGGTAGAGTTTACCAATGAAGGTCTGGGCTTCCCATGTGGGAAGTTGTTCATATTTTTTATTACTAATTCAGTCTTTTCTTGTTATAGGGATTCAGATTTTCAGTTTCTTCTTGGGTCACTTTCAGTATTGTGTCTTCTTGGAGTTTTTCCATTTCATTTAGTTTATCTACCTTGTTGAATTGTGCATAATATTTTGTTATAACGTCTTTTACTTCTGAAAGCTCAGTAACGATGACCTCTCTTTCATACTTTCTTTAGAGTTTGAGTGCTCTTTTTTTTTTTTTTTGGTCATTTTAGCTAAAAGTTGGTGAGTTTCACTGATCTTCTTAAGAAACATTTTCAGTTTTATTTATTTACTTATTTGTTTTATTTACTGGTATTTTTCAGAGTCTTTCTACTCCAGTTTTTATAACTTTTCTTCCATTCTCAATCTTTATAATTTTTCAGGTTTAGTTTCCTCTTCTTTTCTAGTTTCTTCAGGTAGGAAGTTAGGTTACTGATTTGAAATATTTTCTTTTTTTTAATAGGCACTGCCTGCTATAATTTCCCTCTAAGCTAGTTTTCACTGTCTCCTTTCTAATTTGATATGGTGTGTTTCTATTTTTATCCCTCTCAAGCTTTTTTTCTAATTTTCTTCATAATTTTATCTTTGGCCCATGGGTTATTTATGACAATGTTGTTTTATTTACACATAGTGAACTTCCAAAAATTCCTTCTGTCAGGGATTTCTAATTTAATTCCATTGTCATTAGAGAACATAAAGTGTACAATTATCAGTTTTTAAATTTATTGAGACTTGCTTTGGGCGTAATGGATGGTCTGTCCTCGTCTATCCATAGAGAAATGTTTCATGTGTACTTGAAAAGAGCATGTTCTGCTACTGTCAGGTAGAATGTCCTGTAGATATCATTTAGATGTAGTTGGTTGATAACTTTCGAGTCTTCTGTTTCCATACTATTCGTCTATCTAGTTGTTCTATCCAGTATTGGAAATGAAGCATTGAAAGCTCCCACTATTATCGTTGAATTGTCTGTTTCTAATTCTGCCACTTTTTGCTTTATATTTTAGAGTAGATATTCTTTATTTGGTGAGACATTGTTCTCATTCTTTAATTCTTTAGACACAGTTTTCTTTAATTCTTTGAATATATTTCAGTTCGGTTGCTCAGTTGTGTCCAACTCTTTGTGACCCCACAGACTGTAGCACGCCAGGCTTCCCTGTCCATCACTAACTCCCAAAGTTTACTTAGACTCATGTCCCTCGAGTCAGTGATGCCGTTCAACCAACTCATCCTTTGTCACCCCCTTCTCCTCCTGCCTTCTATCTTTCCCAGCATCAGAGTCTTTTCCAATGAATCAGTTCTTCGCATCAGGTGGCCAAAGTATTGGAGTTTCAGCTTCAGCATCAGTTCTTCTAGTGAATATTCAGGACTGATTTCCTTTACGATGGACTGGTTGGATCTCCTTGCAGTCCAAGAGACTCTCAAGAGTCTTCTCCAACACCATAGGTCAAAAGTGTTAATTTTTTGGCTCTCAGCTTTCTTGATAGTCCAACTCTCACATCCATATATGACTACTGGTAAAACTATAGCTTTGACTAGACAGACCTTTATCAGCCAAGTAATATCTCTGCTTTTTAATATGCTGTCTAGGTTGGTCATAACTTTCCTTCCAAATTTCATGGTGTCCATTGTTTCCCCGTCTACTTGCCATGAAGTGATGGGACCAGATGCCATGATCTTAGTTTTCTGAATGTTGAGCTTTAAGCCAACTTTTTCACTCTCCTCTTTCACTTTCATCAGGAGGCTCTTTGGTTCTTCCCTTTCTGCCATAAGGGTGGTGTCATCGGCATACCTGAGGTTACTGATATTTCTCCCAGCAGTCTTGATTCCAGCTTGTGCTTTATCCAGCCAAGCGTTTCTCATGATGTACTCTGCATATAAGTTCATTAAGCAGGGTGACAGTGTACAGCCTTGTCATGCTCCTTTTCCTGTTTGGAACCAGTCTATTGTTCCATGTCCAGTTCTAACTGTTGCTTCCTGACCTGCATACAGATTTCTCAAGAGGCAGGTCAAGTGGTTTGGTATGCCCATCTCTTTCAGAATTTTCCACAGTTTATTGAGATCCACACAGTCAAAGGCTTTGGCATAGTCAATAAAGCAGAAATAGATGTTTTTCTGGAACTCTCTTGCTTTTTCTAGGATCCAGCGGATGTTGGCAATTTGATCTCTGGTTCCTCTGCCTTTTCTAAATCCATCTTAAATATCTGGAAGTCTATGGTTCACGTATTGTTGGAGACTGGCTTGGAGAATTTTGAGCCTTACTTTGCTAGCGTGTGAGATGAGTGCAATTGTGCGGTAGTTTGAGCATTCTTTAGCATTGCCTTTCTTTGGGATTGGAATGAAAACTGACCTTTTCCAGTCCTGTGGCCACTGCTGAATTTTCTAAATTTGCTGGCATATTGAGTGCAGCACTTTCACAGCATCATCTTTCAGGATTTGAAACAGCTCCTCTGGAATTCCATTACCTCTACTAGGCTTTGTTCGTAATGATGCTTCCTAAGGCCCACTTGACTTCACATGCCAGGATGTCTGGCTCTAAGTGAATGATCACACCATTGTAGGTATTTGGATCATGAAGATCTTTTTTGTACAATTCTCCTGCGTATTCTTGCCACCTCTTCTTAATATCTTCTGCTTCTGTTAGTTCCATACCATTTTGTCCTTTATTGTGCCCATCTTTGCATGAAATGTTCCCTTGGTATCTCTAATTTTCTTGAAGAGATCTCTAGTCTCCCATTCTATTACTTTCCTCTGTTTCTTTCCATTGATCACTGAGGAAAGCTTTCTTATCTCTCCTTGCTATTCTTTGGAACTCTGCATTCAGATGGGTATATCTTTCTTTTTCACCTTTGCCTTTAGCTTCTCTTCTTTTCTCAGCTATTTATTTAAAGAGCTGATTTAAAATCTTACTTGTCAAGTCAATTATCAGGGATTTCTCAGGACAATTTCTACTGACTACTTTTTCTCTTGTGGATGAGCTATATTTTCCACAAGGTGTCAGTAGTACTTTAAGTAAGAGCAATTATAGCAGTTATTTAGCATGGGACATCTACATCTGTTACATGTTATGCAAATTGATGGTTTTCCTGGTAATCCAGGTGCTGAAAACTCCATGCTCCCAATTTGGGGGGCCCAGGTTTGATCCCTGGTCAGGGAACTAGATTCCACATGCAGCAACTAAGACCAGCACAGCCAAATAACTAAATGTTTTTTAAATGTTATGCAAATTGGGAGCATATTATATTTATCTGTTCTCACTATCAGATTGTGTGTTCTAAATAAGTGTGAGTCACTCAGTCGTGTCCGATTCTTTGCGACCCCATGGTCTATAGTCTGCCAGGCTCCTCTGCCCATGGGATTCTCCAGGTAAGAATACTGGAGTGGATTGCCATGCCCTCCTCCAGGGGCTCTTCCCAACCTAGGGACTGAACCCAGGTCTCCCACATTGCAGGCAGATTCTTTACCATCTGAGCTACCTGGGAAGTCTTAAGTAGATGACAAATTTCATACATTATTTAGTACTGCATTCCATATTTGACCATCCGCATTTTTATAGTCTTCCAGCTTACTGCAGAGTTACTTAACTATAATACTGAAGTGTACGTTTTGACTTCTCAGAAACTTCAAAATATGTTGGAGAAACTGGGGCAGCAGGGGGCAGCACCGCCTTGTAGTGTTTAAAATTTGGTCGTTTGAACAGACCATTCAGAAACAGAAGAGCATAAAGACAGTGTGGGGCAGGATTTTCCAAGTTTCTCAAGCAGTCACATCCTTTATTTCAAAGAAATAGTATGGGTAACCCAAATATTAAAGTAATTTTACTAACAGAGCTCTTGTAATATTTATAACGTCAAACACTGAGAATAATGAAGCTATTTTTTGAGCAAGAAAATGTAGAATAAAAATTTTGAAAAAGTATTTATACTATTTCTTTTATAAATAAAGTAATTAAGTCTCAAGGAAATTTAAAAATATGTCAAAGGTCATACAGATGGCAAAATGTCAGAGCTTTCATATAAATCTATTGTCTTACTTCAAAGCACATGCATGGGTATGTGCTTAGCTGCTCAGCCGTGTCCAACTCTTTGTGGCCCCGTGGACTGTAGCCCACCAGGCTCCTCTGTCTGTGGAATTTTCGAGGCAAGAAATAGCACAGATACTTACAGTTATACAGTTGCTGATAATACGTTTTAATCTTAACTTCAGCTCTTAAATTCAATCCAGATTACTTTTTTTAATATTACACAACAAAAACTAAGTCTGATTCACACAGATAGAGTTACAAATAGTACCTCTTTTTAAACAGCTTGCTGTGCAGTCTCCAAGTACTACTTCTAAATAAACAGAAATGGCAAGCAGGTAAACTTTGGTCCAAAATACAAAATTAAGCTTTCAATAAAAATAAATGCAGTAGTATTCTATAGTTTGTTAGCATTCAGTTTAACTATTAAGGAAGTAGACAGTTATCACAAGTTTTTTAGATAAAGCATGACTACTTTGCATAGTCACATTTCATAACTGACAAACCCTGGTAGTCTGACACCAGGGTTTGCATTCCTTACCAGTATGCTGTATCACCTCTCTATTTAATTTCTCATTTATGTGCATTTATAGTTATTATTTTATATTTTAAATAGTTTAATTTTTTTTCAAAGTGAAATTCAATAGGTTCCATTAACCACAGTTAGAAAACCAGTAGCCGTTGAGTAATAAAATATAACAAAAATTTAGGAAGCATTTTGTAATACTGTGTTGGCCAAAAAGTTCATTTGAGTTTTTCATAAGAGTTTACAGAAAAACCTGAATGAATTTTTTGGCCAACCCAATAATTGGGCCTGTTGTTATCATTCTATTTCAGTTTCCAATAGTAAAAAATAAATTACATTTCTAGTAAGAACACAGATTCAGATCATCTCATTTACAACAAATTGTTTAAAGGAAAAGTTTAATGTGTTTGGAATACACTAGGAATTGCATTGCATAGGAGTAACTGATTCTAGCACTCTCTGAGCTTAGTGGCTGATTTAAAAAGCTTACACCTCCCACAAGTGTTTATGTGAGGAGTTGTATGTATTTCTGGGGTGCAGCATCTATACTACCTTAGCAATACATATTTCCACTGTGAAGGGATGGAGCCAAAGCAAAAACAATACCCACTTGTGCATGTGACTGGTGATAGAAGCAAGATTCAATGCTATAAAGAGCAATATTGCGTAGGACCTGGAATGTCAGGTCCATGAATCAAGGCAAATTGGAAGTGGTCAAACAAGAGATGGCAAGGGTGAACGTTGACATTCTAGGAATCGGCAAACTAAAATGGACTGGAAGGGGTGAATTTAACTCAGACGACCATTATACCTACCACTGCGGGCAGGAATCCCTCAGAAGAAATGCAGTAG